>OX453244.1:11548645-11820062 GCA_949709985.1 Luffia ferchaultella
ATTAGTTAACTAATCAGAGAAAAACATTATTAAACAATCAGGGATAACACACCTAATATGTTTATTAACCTTTGTTGAACGAATAACTTAACAAACGTTTTAGTACTCGCGTTTAAGTGCAATTTATACTAATATTATAAAGCTGAAGAGTTTGTTTGTTTGTTTGAGTATCGATTTTCTTAAAGGAGTGGGGAGAATGAAGATTGAAAGTTTGAATGGGTGTACCCAATATTAGTTTCAGCAAAAAGTACCTACGTATAAACCATTTCGAATGTTAATACTACGTAAAACAGGAATGTGTAGTCTACGCAAGCGAAGCTGCGGGCGGTCGCTAGTAGATTATAAATACACGATCGCATTTCTTTTTGCTTCAAGTGGATTTATTCTTATTTTTTTAATATTTTTATTCAGGTAAATCGCAGGTAAGTCACAAATTCTGTTTTTTTTTTAACACTGACACCGAAAATACCTAGGTTTGTAGAAAAACGACTTTTTCGAGGGAGTAATAATTTTTACAGACCCAAAACGCTAAACAAAGAAAGAATAGAAATCTAATATTTATTTATTTCTACAATTTATGCGTTTTTACTCAAATGTGTAATTAACATGGCCGATTCTAACTAGTAAAATGTTCTGTACTTATATAGCGACTGTTTCAGAAGCAACTGTCCATAATTTCAGTTTTTCAATAATAATAAAAATTTACTTGACTTCTCTTGACGTTAGAGGGTACAATTTAATCAATTATTATAAAATATATGGATATAATTTGATGTAACGTCATAGTATTGTATTCCCTAATGTGCATTGAAATTGAATGAAAACTTTATAATTGGCCATTTGTACCAACTGTTATGTTATTTTCGACAATTACTTGATAATTCATAAAGATAAAGATGAAATATTTACAACAATGACCGACGTTTTGGATCCGGTATATTGTGTTTTGCAACGTATTTTAATGAATTGTAACGTTAATATCGTTAAAATATTTCCTTGATATCATGTCGGCTGATTTGATAGAATGATTTATTTATGAAGTATAAAACTGAGGCCAACAATTTTAGAATTTCCTCGAGTTTCAGACTAAAATAAAACCATGCTGAGTCGCTAGTAGAAGTACACACAAACACGTATTCGTATACACCATACATACACCAAAACGCTTCTCCCTTCAGTATCTGTTCACATGATATCGTGAGTTTTGAACTCATCGAATAAATTAGTTAGACAGTAGCGTTTGGTTTTAATAGAGTCATAAATGTTACTTTACAGTATCGAAGTGACATTATGCAATTTTGCGGAGTTGAAGAATAGAACGCTGTGATTTTGCAAAGGTGAAGACCGGCGCGCGGGGACCTCGCTCTCTGAAACTCGGACTGAAACTCAGCATGCTACACGAGTTAGCTAGAGTATGAGAGGTTAGACGCTAAACGCAGAAGAGGGCTTCTAATCAATTCGTACTTTTATGCTTAAACTAGTGCGAAAATGTATATTACATACATATTCGTATTTTGTGCGTTTTAATAACTTTTCATATCGTATCATTTTTCGCAGATTTTATTGGCGGTTGCATATAATGTTTTGCATTTGCGCCAAACCGTTTTTGATCTATTAAAAATATTTTTGTGGTTATTTTTTCTTTTATATTATAAAACTGTGACGAAATGATTATACGTAAGATATATTTTTGATGGCATCATTAGATCTACTAATTAGACAAACCCGAACCCAAAATAAATTCTCTTGTCTTTTGTTTGTCCAGTTTGAATTTCTTCGTCTTTATGTTTGTGTACATATAAAGATTTTTCTTATATTAAAGATGGACTTAAGCTCCAAGCCCCCCTCCTCACCCTGGGGGAGGACTAAGCCTCTGCAGTGGGGTAAAAATGGGCTGATGATGATGATGATGATGAAAGATGTTTCAATAAACGATGATAATAGTAATATCATAGTACCTGGGAAATCTAACACACGACCATCTAGTCGCCAAATAGGTAGAGCTTGTAGTAAAGGTACTAAAGTAACTGATATACATACTTAATTATTTTATTGATAATAAATTTTTCCGCGCCTTTTTCAGTCATAGTTTCAGAGGCTGTTAATGTCTGTAACTTTCAGGTATATAAACACGTTTAAAGTGTCAAAATGTCAAATTGACGAGAACTATCAGATGCAGCAAAAAAAGTTTAAAAAGTCAAAATCTTTTTCGGAAATTGAAGACAAGTGAAAAATTCTTGATGTTATTCATGTCATTTGACACATAAATGCTTATTTTTCTGAAGGTTATTAATATTTTTGGAAATTCAAAAATCACTTGGACATATGATTCCATTTTACATTTTAATATAACTGGATATAAAATATTTTAAACGTAGGAATTTGTTAGGGGGCCTCTAAGGCAAGTTGAAGTGAGTTCGCGCACTGTACTTTAAATTATTCGCTACTCATTAATCATATTTGGTCACATTGAAGGTCACGACCCATTTAATCAACAGCGACTAATTAAAAGGTTGATACTCAATATGACTATATGATTAAGACACGGCACAAATGAATTTATCTGATTTTATTTTATTATGCAAATGAAATAAATAAATAATAAAGGTGAAAATTTTTGAAAAATAAGATTAGTTAGGGGCTTCCGAGGTGAGCCGAAGGAGCTTGAACCCGAGACCTTTGGGTCTGAGGGTATGTAACCACTCAGCCAATCTGTCAGTTTGATGATTTTCATTCAATTGATATGTACTTATTTCATTAACTAAACACTTACGATTCAACCACGGCGTACGAAAGTTGAGCTGACTGCACAACTTTGTGGAACCAAGCAAAAATCATGTTAAATTTGTTTACAAAAACAGGCAACTTTCCACATCTGCCACGAATAAAGTCGCAGAGATTATTCACGGGGCTTCATAATAATTAAAATATTTTATTTACACTAAAAAAAATTACGTAACTTTAACTAACTACTGGAGTCTCTTTTTTAAAGCATGCAGTTTCTGTTTTAAAAGACCGCTCTTCCATTTAAAAAAAAAATTAAATTAAAGATTTCCTTAAACATTTTCCTTAAACAATAAACATAACGGTATATTATGTGTGTTTGCGCATGTGAATTGTACCTACATAAATCTGATAGTAAATTTCTTATTAAATAGAAGAAACAATTCAGTTCCCTCACAATTTAAAGGTTGCATCCATCTCGTTGTTTCTTTTTTAACTTCATAATCTCGCATAACATATTTTTTGTATATTTCATAATAAAGGTAGGCTGATCGTTTATCATATGCAAATTTGGTTCTTGTGGTAAGTTATTTGCAACAATGTAACTACGTCTTATATTTTAATAATACCTCGCTCATATATGTCAGTAGGGTACCTTAATGTTTTTAAAGTTTTCACCGCATGCTTTTCAGGTGACAGTCCTCATAGCGAGATTCGAGTAATCTTTTTAATAAAGTCTGAAAAAGTTCTAGGAACGTTATTTATTTTACACAAAACACTTTTTGACAGCTTAGTTACTGGTACTTCCTTTTTTACGTATTTAGACGATATTAGTAGTTTTTATTGTTGGTGGAAATTAAATAAATAAATAAAAAATATAGGAATATAAATATTTATTTCAGACTAGAGTCCATGATTAGTGATTTACATATTATCCTAAAGCTAAAGTAAACACACAATGAAATAAAGTTATCTGTATCACAAAATAAAATAAAACACAATTGCCTAATATTAATAATAATATATGGGACATCCCAAATTAAAAGTATGAAATACCTAATTAAAAATCGGTGTAGATTTAATTATTCAAATTGTTGTACATAAATTGTACGTGAAAATATTATCTAAAAATTATTTAGTATTTGTTGTATTATAGACAAAGAACTTGAAGTGTCAAAGTTATCTGTCAGATGCTTATTTTTGGGTCTGTTTGGCGGTAATAAGCTATGTCCGTTTTCCGAATGGCCATTAAACATACTTGCCATCACCGATTAGAAGTCTACATTGGCCAAAATGGCCAACATTACAACAGGTCGCTTAAACTTCAGGTGAAGGGCTTGTACATTAAAATTAAATAATGACAAATAAATTTTATCCACAACAAAATTGAGTTGATAAAGCAATAAATTTAAATTTAACATGTTTAATTTCCATATTTTTGAAGAGGGTCAGTGGTCATAACAATTTAGAAGGTAATATGTTATCCCCAATACGCGGTAATAAGCAGCTATGGTTGCGACGTGAACAATTTACATCCCAATTTATCAACTTAATTTGCCATGTCGTAATAAAATCGTTTTCGAACTTTTTCGTATAATCACTTGCTAAACTTTATATAGATGACGACCGCTTAGCCTAGTGGGTAGCGACCATGCCTACGAAGCTGGAGGTACCGAGTTCGAATCCCAGGTCGGGTCAGTATTATAATGAATATTGATACTGGTACTAGGTCTTAATAATACTAATAATAATACATGGGACTTCCCACACAGCGTCATCTAGTCCCAAAGTAAGCAAGTATTATGCTTGTGTTATGGGTTACTAGACAATTGATATACATACTTAAATATTCTTTATAATATATACATATATAAATATGTTTGCCAAGACACCACACACATATAACAACCAAGACCCGGTACCAGTATCAATATTCATCATATTCTTGGGTTCTTATAGGTCTTGGTTGTTATATGCATGTGTTGTCTTCGCTTGGTACCCAAAACTCAAGCTAATGCTTAGTTTGGGGTCTAGATGTTGTTGTGTTGTAGACGTTATTATTATTATTACTATTATTATAGATTATCATACACTTACGTAATTATATGACAAACATCGAACATCAGGTCATTTGTTTAAATTAGTAGATTTATCAACTATGTTTGATAATACGAATTATGTTATTAAATGTCAATGCACTTGTGTATAAAAACAAACTTTAGATTCTGCGCAGCATTATTACTATATGATTATATTACAACTAAATTATAGTTGAAGCAAAACGTATTGGTTAGTACATTAATCTTATAAAACAAAAAGAAATGCAAAATATTTGAATAATTTTATGCCTCCTGAATTACTCAATGACGTACAGATTCTTTAGATAACTTTGCACTACACACGCCGTACTTTTCACCGTAATTACCTCATTTTGTGAATAATGAATCGTGTAAAACAAAGTTGCATAAATATCTGAGTCATGGTCCGTAACATTTTTCAAGTGCATTTGGGTTAACGGGCCAACAAAATAATAAGCACTAAATTTTTATTTAATTATCAGTAATAAGTTTTGTTCACCCTGGTTTATCTGGTTATAGTTATTTTGGCTCACAGACCTTATTTTTAGAGAATAGTATCAAATAATAAAAAAAATCTAAAAAATAACGATAATTTATAGTACCTACACTTATTACACCTATTCATGATGTTAAAGTGAATATAGATTTGTTTACCATTCGAATAATGTACGCAAAGCGCAAGAGAGTCGGCCCGCCCAAGATAAACTTGGATTTTCTTCGCTTTCCGTTAAGAAGGCGGCCGGCGCGCGGCGTGGCGCGTGCGCTTGCGTCGTCGGCGACCCCCACCCCCACCGGGGCGTGAAAGCTCCGCCGAGCGTGCGCTAAGTATGCCATGCGGGTCGTCGAACCCCGGCCTAGACCCACATCCAGCAATTGGACCACAATCAGCGACAGTAGTAGCGCGGGCGCATTGACCCCGCGCGGGAAATGCCCATCTCTCTCGTTCACACTCTTTCTCTCGACGCCGCAGCTTTCTCGTGGTCCATGCGCCGCGCCGGCGCGACGTGGTTACACATGCTATGCCCTGCGTATGCGCCGGTCCACTTCGCTCAAATGAACTGTGTGCAATTTAATGTGTCGTATTTAATATCGAAATAAATTTTACATTGAAAACAATGTTGTCATTTATGTAATTTTATTGATTAAATATTCACGGAAGACTGTTATACAAAGCGATTGTGACAACGAGAATTCGCTAAATCCGAGAATGAATCAATTATTGTACAAAAACCGATGAAGCGTTCATTTCAGTTAGCTCGCATGTGACCATCCGAGGTATTCGTTGACATGGCCGATTTAGCGGGCGTGTCAGTACGGCTCGCACGAGATCATTTCACGTCTCTATCCATGAACGAACACGTTTGTGACGATCCGACAACGGAAAATTATAGCGTTATGCTCGGAATCCGTAGCGTGCGTGATCCTCGGAAGAATAAGTTTTTCACTTTCTGATACCGTACGACGTTAGAAGAGTCACGTACGCACTTTTAAATTATCATAGATATGAACAAATACACGCTGGGTCGTATCTGGGTGTATATTTTATGTAACAGGTATCTGAATACACAAATATTATTTTGATATCACAGTATTTACCCTGTCTGTGCAAGGAAGGATCCTGCATCATAAACACCGCTACAATAACAAACACCAGAACGCGACGTAGCACCCAAATATCAGTGACATACGGACAATGAACTTGATATTGTTTTGTCAATTTTAAAGTCACTGCATTTTATGTAGCATGTAAGCTAGTGCTATTATTTTGGTATAACATCGAGGAATACATTTAAATAGACATATATTACGTACCGAATATTGTAAACAAAATCAATATCGTCGTAAGGACGGGTTAACAGCGGTTATTGCTTCGATTTTAGTATCGTGATAAACTTAGAGGACACAATTTACGCAATGTATTTGTTTATACATTATATTTGTTTATTTGGATGCGTTATAATAATTGAATTATAATGATAAATATTGCGCTTTCCTTTGTATTAGATCATGGACAAAATTACCACATTACTTTGATATTTTGTTTGTATTTTACGATAAATTTAAATACAAAGCCAAATTTATTTGATTCAATTTCTACCGTATATGGCACCTACACTCATGGTGGTAAAGAAAGCCAGCGAATGTAAGGCAAATTTACTTTTCACTAAAGAAGCCACATGGATGCACAAGCGAGTAAAAGCGAACGGGAAAGAAAGTAAAAATAAGTAATAAGAACTAGGCGAACACGATGTGCGGAGAAAAGTGCTCGAACGAATGCAGCGACAGCGGTTTCATCTACGGGAAAGAGTGAGGGCGAACTCGCTAGCGTTCGTAGCCCGCGAGAGTGCCAGTGCAATTTTGCTGCAGTTTTTTAGCCCACTTCTTCACTTTCTTCCTATACTTTCTAAGGTTATTGTGAAACTAGCTTTTGCTTGCAGCTCCGTCAGAGCACCGCCTCTCGTCACCGTCGTTCTTAGAAAGTATTTTGTATGCATTCATGAAACGTGTTGTTTTATAGTTTTGAACAATTCCAAAAAGGTTGAAAATATAGTTTTTATGTTACAATATCCACATTAATTTTTAGTCGAATACATGTTTACAGTGACGGTAAAAGAATTAAAGTGTTAGTTATGTGGATAACAACAAAACAAAACATTGTACTTGTACTGATTTACTGTACAAAATAAAATATACAATATTTAAAGTTAGAAGCACACTTCTCGTTCAGGGATTAATTGGTCTCTGCCGCCGGCGCAGCGGTAGCGGGGACGACTGCGAATGCCTCCCTCTCCCCGCACCCGCGGTTTGGCGTCGTGCGTGCGCCTGTTCATCCTGGCCCGCCTTGGAAGCAGCTGCTTCCAACAACTCTGAGACGTCCAATTCTTGTACATCTATAGGCAAGGGGCAGACCTTATTTAAAGCTCGTCGTTCCGTGCCTCGGAACGTGGTAAAGTCTGCGACTCTAACAACTCCGTCAGCGCCTGGATAAAGACGTTCAACGCGTCCGATTCGCCATTTAAGGGGTGGTAGGTTTTCTTCTTTAAATACTACCATGTTTCCAATTTTTATGTTCTTCGTTTTTGTCCGCCATTTGTAGCGTAGTTGTAGTTCACTAAGGTATTCGTTTGTCCACCTTATCCAAAAGTGATTCTTCATTTGTTCTATTTGCTGATATCTGACACGGATAGTTCCCAGTGCTGGACTTGTAGGTGACGGTAGCGATGTCAGCGGCCGCCCAACGAGAAAGTGCCCTGGGGTGAGGGGAGAGAAATCGTTTGGGTCGGATGATAGCGGTGTTAGGGGACGGGAGTTGAGGATGCCTTCGATTTGGATAACAAGTGTGCTCAGCTCTTCGTAAGTAAGACTGACGTTTCCTGCTATACGCTTTAAATGATGTTTTGCGCTTTTTATTCCAGCTTCCCATAGTCCACCGAACGTAGGAGAGTATGGGGGAATAAAAACAAATTTTATGCCATCACTAGCCGCATAATCTTTGACTGTACGTAGGCCAGACCGCAATACTCTACCTAATTCATTGTTTGCCCCTACAAAGTTTTTTGCATTATCACAGCAGATAATATCAGGTTTACTTCTTCTAGCAATAAATCTTTTTAGGCAAGAAATAAAGGCTTGGGTGCTAAGATCACTAACAATTTCTAAATGGACTGCTTTCGTAGAAAGCAGATAAATAAACACAGGTAACATTTTAATATACGATTTCCGCGACCTTTTTTGCTCGATATCATGAAGGGGCCAGCGAAATCCACCCCGCAAGTTTGAAAAGGGTAACTTTGAGTGACTCTATTCGACGGCAGGTTACCCATCAGAGGGTCCACAGTTAACGCCTTCATTCTAGTGCATACTATGCATTTGCGGACTGTAATCCGTGCTAAGTTCCTGCCACCGACAGGCCAAAATTGTGATCTGAAGGAACTGAGGAGCATCTGGGGGCCGGCGTGAAAAAGACGTAGGTGGTCGGCAGCCATTAACAGTTTAGTGAAGTGATGTTTTGAGTCAAGCAGAGCAGGGTGTTTCTGTTCATAATTAAGCGCTGCGTTTTTCAGACGACCACCCACTCGCATCACTCCGCCTTCGTCGATAAAAGGAGATAACTGTAAAATATTAGATTTAGGTTTTAGATGCTTTTTCTTCGTTAATAAATCAATTTCGGATGGAAAACTTTCTAATTGCGATATTTTGATCAAGAAATTAAGAGAATAATCGAGTTCGCTTACTCGCAGAGGCTCTATATCTCTAGTTTTATTTTTGCAATTATTTATAAATCTAAATACATAAGCGTAAATTCTTTTTAATTTATTACTATCTGAATAATTTTCAAAATTAACAAAGTTATGTATTTCTTTCAAATGATGTACTTTAATTTCAGGTAATTCGACCTTGATAGATACTAATTTAGGCCATTCATTTTCATTTTTTGATAAGAAGGAAGGACCTTGCCACCATAGTGTAGAATTTAACAAAATACTTGGTTCCACGCCCCGTGACGCCATGTCTGCCGGATTAAGCTCCGTGGGTACATGCCTCCATCCATCTCTACCAGTGAGTTCGTGAATTTCATTGACACGATTGCACACAAATGCTTTTAACTGTTTAGGCTGTGTTTTGATCCAACCTAATGTTATGGTGGAGTCGGACCAAAACACTTGGTTTTTTATTTCGAGACGTAAGGCTGTAATAACCTTAGCCGTGAGACGCGCACCCAGGAGTGCGGCGCATAGTTCGAGGCGCGGGATTGTGACTGCCTTAAGGGGCGCGACACGAGTTTTAGCACAAAGAAGTGTAATGGTTACGTCATTAGCTTCACCGACGGATCTCAGATATATAGCCGCTGCGTAGGCGTTCTGTGATGCGTCTACGAAGCAGTGTAGCTCTATTTTTGTCGGGGAAGGGCGCAATGCGAACCTCGGTACTGTAAGTGAACGTAAAGTGTATAAATTATGTGTCATTTTTTCCCAAATTAATTTAATTTCTTTGGGCACCGGATCATCCCACGCGAGTTTTAAGAGCCATAATTTTTGTAATAATATTTTCAATGTAATAATGCAAGGGCTTAACAGACCAAGTGGATCAAATATTTTACAGGTATTGGATAGAATTATTCTTTTTGTGACGTTTTCGAAATCTTTATTAATATTTATGGAAAATTTTAATGTATCACTATCCGGTGCCCAAAGTACTCCCAATACACTACATTCCTTATTTAAATCTAAATACTGCGATTCAAATTTTTCTTTAAACATTTCAGGACGATTTGTTCTAAATTTGTGTATGGGAAAACATGCAGAGTTGAGAATTTTAATGATTTGTTCATAAATGTGTATCAGTTCACACTTATTTGACGATCCAGTCAAGAGATCATCCATATAAAAATCTTTCTGTATGATTTCAGAAACTAGTGCGTCTTTACATTCTAGAGCTAACTGTTTAAGGCATCTAGTGCTTAAGAATGGAGCTGAAGCGGTACCGTAAGTTACCGTATTTAATTGCATTGTTTTAGGAGGCTTTGATTTATCATAACGCCACAAAATGAGCTGTAAGTGACGCTGTGAGTCATGTATCATGATCTGCCTATACATTTTAGTGATGTCACCTGATAGTACGAACTCATGTTGTCGGAATCTAATTAAAATATTGAATAGCTCATCTTGCACTACAGGGCCGATATATTGAATGTCGTTTAATGACTTTTTTGAAGTTGTCTTGGCGGATGCGTCGAATACAACGCGCAATTTAGTTGTTTCACTGCCTTCTTTTATGACTGCGTGATGAGGCATAAAATATCCAAAATGAGGTGTATCGATCACAGTTGAATGGCCCAGGTCTTCGTATTCTTTTATGAAATGAAAATATTGTTCTTTTATGTTAGGGTTTTTATCGAATTTCTTTTCAAGACAAAAAAGACGTTTTTTGGCCATAACATAGGAATTACCTAAGTTTTCTTGCGGTGTTGTATGAATAGGCATTTTTACTAAAAACCTGCCATTATCTAGACGTTTAGTGTTTTCGACGAAATGTCGTTCGCAAAATTCATCCTCAGGTGACATCGATGATTTGGAAAACGGAATGTCTTCTAGAATCCAAAACTTAGTTAAATCTTCACTAATTTGTTTTGTGAAATTACAATGAATAATGTTATCATCGTAATTAAGTGTATTTACGTTAACACCTTTGATATTAAGAGGACCGGCGACTAGCCAGCCTAACTTGGATTCTTGAAGAGTGGGCATATTGGGCCCTAACTTTATTTGATAAGGAGAAATAATATCAAAAAATATTTCTGCACCGAGGAGCAGATCAACTTCTGATGGTTTATAGAATTTTGGATCCGCTAGTTCGATATTTGCTGGCATATTAAGACCAGAGACATCTACTAAAGAATTTGGCAAATAGCCCGTAATTTGAGGTACTACATAACACTTAAGGTGTGTATTGAATTTATTTTTTAATGATTGTATAGTCAACTCACAACTGTCTGTTATCGGTACTTTGGCATTGTTTATGCCAGAAATATAAACAGAATCGGTTTTTTTGCTAATCGTACCTATTCTATTTTTAAGGGACGTTGTAATGAACGACGATTGGCTACCTGCATCTAATAGCGCACGAGCTGGGTAAGTATTTTTCGTTTCAGGATCAAGAATTTCGACTAACGCAGTACACAAGAGGACCTGATTAGAAGACCGAGCTGATAGCGATACTATACTCGTCTTCGAACACCCGACCGACTGATTTAACATATCTTCATGATTAACTGCATGTAAAAGTGTGTTATGTTTTTGTTTACATACCTTACAGCCACTCGATACCGTACAGTCAGATAGAACATGATTTCTCCGCAGACAGTTCGAGCAAAGTTTTAACTTTAAGACTTCTAGGGATCGAGCTTCGGGAGACATGTTTTTAAATTTGTTGCAGTTTCCTATTGTGTGCTGTTGCTGACAAAGCGGACATACAGGCATAGATGCAGACTTAAATTTAGGACTAGCCGCCGTTACGAAACTCTTTGAAAATTTATTCTGAAATGGTTTAAGTTCATTGTCAGATTTTTTATTTCCTGATATTTTAGTATGTTCAGGTTTGTTTTGATTAACTAACATTGTCTCAAGAATGTCAGCACGGTTACGTAAGAATTTTATAAACTCAGCCAATGTAGGTAAATCTGACATATTATTTTTAAATTCTTCCCATTTTCTTGAAGTAACAGAATCGAGTTTTGTACTGATTATGTATATCATAAGAACGTCCCATTGATCAGTGGGTTGACCTAAGTTCTGAAGTGCCCTTAAATTTTTCGAAAAATGATCAACTAAATATCTAATGGCCTTATATGATTCACGCGTAAGGGTATCTAAATTAAATAAAGCCCTCAAATGACTGTTAATCAAAACATTTTTGTTATCAAATCGATCACATAACAGATCCCAAGCCACCTTATAATTTAACGCGGTGAACTCGATAGATTTAATAGCAACTGTGGCGCTTCCTTCTAATGATGATCTTAAGTAGTGAAATTTATTTATATTCGATATGGATTCGTTATTATTTATCAATGAATCAAATGTATCTCGGAATTCAAGCCACATTAGATAGTTACCATCAAATGTGGGTAGTTTGATTGTAGGTAATTTAATTAAATTATTTTCCGAATGAACTGAATGGCGGCTTTCTTCGCTACGTCTAGAATGGAATAAACTTTCTTTGTCCCTATTTTGAATTTGAGTATACGTTTCTATTAAATCTTGCGCAACCGATATCCAACGATAAAATCTAGCTTCCATTTCCTCTCGCTCATCTACAGATTCCTCGATCATAAATTCTATTTTAGATTGAATGTCATCAAATTCCGAGAACATTGATTCAATTTTACTTAAACGGTATATCAGTTCCTTTAATTGTACACTTGTCACCTCCTCGGGTTTCCTAGCTTCTAATGAAGTTATATAATCCTTAAATTTTGTTAAGCGTCCTTTAATTGATCTACGTAAATGTAAAAGTTTTTTTGTATCATTATCATTAGTATTGCTAGAAGAACCTTCATCCTGATATTTGTCAGATAAATCTGTTTTAGACATTATGAGTCGACTATGAGTAAATTAAATAGTAAATAACAACAAATCGGCGAAACTGTAGGGGCAGACAAC
This sequence comes from Luffia ferchaultella, assembly GCA_949709985.1. Lineage (NCBI taxonomy): Eukaryota > Metazoa > Arthropoda > Insecta > Lepidoptera > Psychidae > Luffia > Luffia ferchaultella. The sequence goes on from OX453244.1 coordinate 11,561,610, forward strand.
CAACAAGATAAATTAAATATGCATCAAACCGTAGGTAGTCGTGGATAAGCGCGACGCATGAACAAACGACGGCCGGGCACACCACGTCAGCCTGCACGTCACTAACGGCGTTCTGGCCTAGTACTCCTGCTGCGATGTACTCGTTAACTGCATAGGTACTGCATGCACGAGCTCGATGCGTGATCGATGGGCCTCTGAAACAGTTTCGGCGAATCGCGTAAATAACATATACCTAACCGTAAGACGATATACGACCTAATGAGGGCATAAGTTTTGGCATTAAGGCATAGATCTGATTATAAAATTTGACTACGCGGCATTAAATTTAATATGGATGTAACGTAATCACCGTGTACGTAACAAACAAATAAAAATATATTTTAATTTGGTTTAAGGGTATAGGCACAAATATAAAATATATATAAAATCAGGAATTATTAAGGAAAGAGCTAGTACTTCCCTGGGCGCCGGTCTTGAAGATACGTCTTCCGTATTGAAAATGTATTTGGTTTCAGCAATGAACTATGGCGGCACGCCGGCCGACGTTTGTCGGTGCGATTCGGATCTCGTTCCTCGCAGCGCGGCCAGTCTTGATTCAAATTAATAATTTTGTATTTATATGCAGGTCCTGTCACGGTCGCCAATTTTGTTAGTTATGTGGATAACAACAAAACAAAACATTGTACTTGTACTGATTTACTGTACAAAATAAAATATACAATATTTAAAGTTAGAAGCACACTTCTCGTTCAGGGATTAATTGGTCTCTGCCGCCGGCGCAGCGGTAGCGGGGACGACTGCGAATGCCTCCCTCTCCCCGCACCCGCGGTTTGGCGTCGTGCGTGCGCCTGTTCAAAAGTTTAATTTCTTTTAGTTTTCGCATAGTATTTGATGTAACGTAGGATTGCATCGTAGCAAGCAACCGTCGAAAACGACCTCCCCAACACGGTGCCTGTATGTCAGGCATTATAACCACATTCTGTAGTTCAATAAACTCATAAGTACTACACACAATGAGGTCACGTTCAGTGTTAATCTCGACCTAGAAATCTTTACAAGCGGATGCTGAGTATACAATGTAGATCTCTCTATCTAAACGAGAGAAACTGCTGTAGACTCGGAGCGGTGAACGGCAGACGGTCGAGCACCCACGGAAATGGGTCTATGACAATAAACTATAAAGACTGTCTAAGTAGGCCATCGGCACGACCGCGAGCGACGAGCGGGATACTCGCCATGCAAATCTCTAGGAACTTTCTTCCGGCGCGGTTTCCACGCGGCCATTGTATCGATTTCACCCACGCGACGCAAACGGCACCGCGCCGCCGCCCGCGCCGCTCTTTTCAAATGATATTCTAAGTACAAATACGTAAGTATAATTAGTAATGTGCGATACTTACGTATAAAATATATGTGTCATTGATGAGGTAAAGAGGAAAAGAAGTTGAAAGAAATTGTGAAATGTTTCATATATTTTCTAAGCTCTGGAACGTTTGTTGGAACCGTAATCAATTCGTTATCCAAATCATAATAATCCATTATATCTATATATGTTCCGAATGTAAGTTAATTCAAGACGAGTTGACAGTTCGCGGCACATGAAGCGAATGCGAACTGCCGCGACCACGACCCGCGCAATAGCATGGACGCTCGTCGCTGTTGCGCTAACCTACTTCGCGAGCGTTGATCTTTTTGTTTGTAAACACGAAGCCGCCGCCGCGCCGGTCGCAGCCGCCCGACCTGGCCGCTGCCACATTACCCGTAACAGACAAGTAACGTAACCTAACATATTTAGTTTTATGTTTATGCGTACTAGATGATTTTCGTGTTGGTGTCATAGCTTATAATCCTTTACGCGAAGTTAAAAATACAACAAGGAAGGTACGGAAAGTACAACAGATGCCGTGGTTATTAAATCGAATAAAAAATTTCTTATCTAATGTGCATTTGTCATGCAAACAATATTAGAATTAAGAATGTACTCTAAAGAACACGAGCCAACTAAGTGTGGTTTTCACTTCATTGGTGTTAAATTAATAAAATAACTATATATACAGGACATTTATTTTATTTATTGAAAATTTAAAAAGTATTTCATTTATTTGTCTATTTATTAAAAAAAAAAATTGGTTAAATATATCTATGAAAATGTTGCGAGTAGTATCATCCTACTTGCACTGCCGATTGCCGCCACCGGCCGTGTCCCTACGCGCCCGTCCCCCGCAATCATCCTAAGCGGTGTATGCCCGTTCACGTTTTAAGATTAATTTTATTGGAGACGTTGAAAAAATAATAAAAACAAAGATTTTTTTAAGGTAATGTTTATTCACGTTACTAAATTATTTAAAAAATATGTGCAGTGATAAAAAAATACCCTGTATACTAATGTCTGTCGTTGTTTTAGTTGATCTAACTGACGACATCTTATTTGGCTTGTATGGAATGAATATCCTTCTTCACAAGAATCATAATCTTGTTAATAGAAACAATTCTTTTAGAGTGTGGAAAATACCTCCACTTCCAGCTCCTCCTCTCTCCAGATCCTTATTCTCCAGATGCGGCGCATAGATTTTCATTTAATGAAATCATTAATAGCACCTTACCTATACATGTAAAATAGGTAATTGGAAATCTGGAAGAGAATTTTCGTGACCTCAAGCATATTATTCAAAGCATATTAGCCAAACGAACCAGTTATTACCTCAGTGAATATAATGCGTATTTACTAAATAAATAAAATGTATCCCATCATTTTAAATATACATATATATGCCTTAAATTCAGCAGAACACAGGGAGTTTCATTAAAGACGCCACAAACAGGTTCCCTTTCACATACGACAATTAAGTTTTTTTTACTACGTATTGACCAATTACTGGTCTCATATTTAATCTATGTCCCCGTTCTCTGCCACGGCAACTAATGACCATAATACCGGATATACTTGAAATATATAAATGAAAGTTCCTCAACTTTTGCCGAGACCAATAAAAATAACTTAGATTTATATTTCATATAATTTATTTGCTGCTAATCCGGATAATAATAGAACAAATGTGACATGACAATACCGACCATTAAAAGTTATTTAAGAAGATAAATAAGTTTATGATTGGATATCAAAATCTATGCTAAATAGGCATTTAAATCAATTTACATGTCACAAAATAGATATAAAGTTACTAGGGGAGCATATCATACCATCAGTCCATTCATATCCGACTGCAGGGGCTTAGGCCTCTCCTCGGAAAGAGTAGGCTTGGAGCATAATCCACCACGCTGCTCCAATGTGGGTTGGTGGATAGAGGAGCACAGTTACACTTTCCGGGTAAGAAAAAAGAAACTAAATAAAGGTTTCGGTGACTTCAAGTAAGTCCAAAAAACTGCTCAACATCTATTTATCTATTGTAAAGTATATAATTTTTTAAATTCGGTTGAAGTATGTATTTCTGTACATAAACAGCACTTGATAACATAGTTTTTGACTTCCTTTACGTGTATTCGAAATAAATTATAAACATATTATATATAAATGAGGATTAGTAATTAATAATTGAGGAAACACAAAAGAAGCATTCAAAAAAATCCAAAATTTTATAAATTTTATCTGAAAACACTGCTAATGCTAGTTGGTACAAATCTATTTCTAAATGATTTGGTCTATTAATCTTTAAACAACAATACGACTTTCAAAAATGTTTCAATTGTCAGTTTCTTTTTTATGGTATATAAACTAAATAATAATACACTTAACTATATGAAGAATTTTCCAATGATATACGTAACTTTGTTATTACCTATCCCAAATAAGATTTCTTTTTATCTTGGTCAATTATAGGAGTTTGTATCCAATACCTAGGTCACTATATAAGTTTGAGACACGCAAAAATTAAACAACACATTTTTATAACTTTTATTTTATCAAAGTATTTTCCACTACACAAATTCCCATCCGCCTAAACAAGCTCCGAAAACATTTTATGTCAGTCTTCCTCCGACAGGTCAATAACGCTATTTTGTAGGTCGCCATCGCTATTTTCGCTCTTAAACAAACCTTCCCATTTAATTTATCCTTGATAATTGAAAATAAAAAGAAACCACAAGGAACTTAGTCGTGGCTATAAAGTGGATGAGGCATGGTGTCAATACAAATACCTTTGTACTAAGTGAAGTGTGTGCAGACGCGTAGTCACGATGCAGCATCTATATGCCCGGTCTTTGGTAGTTTCTCCTGCACAGATTTGAAATATTTTGTTAATTTTAATAATTATTTTTATTTTAAATTTAGAAAGGTTAATTTATAAACATGAACTGATTCTCCATTATGAGTTAAAACTTGTTTTATTGAACAATTTGTATTGGATACTACTCTGGTTGTCCAATAATATGGTTTTATAACATCTATCCAATTTTAAATTCTTTTCTGTAACTATAAGCGGTACGAAAAGCATAACTAAATTTCCAATTGAAAACTTATGGGGTCTTTTATTTCGGTCTTAGTACCTGTTTTGGTTTATTTGAGACTTTTGTATTCGTCTCTGTACTTTCCTAGTTAAATTTTACATAAAATTTATTTTGAAATTCTGATCATTTTCTAAATACGAAGCGGCGGGAGTATTCTCGATTTATGCCGTGACGGGTTCTTGTGCGAACATAATAGATATGAACTTAATTTTGTGGTAGCCTTAGCACATGTGTTGTGCATGATTATGATTATAATTTCATTCTTAAAATATTGTGTGAACTTTATTACGTAACATTTTACACGTTATCAGTAAATTCTAAATTAAAATCTAATTAAAAAGAAAACTAAAAATATTTATAAATTACAAATACTATCTAAATAATGATACATGAGAAAATTTTAAAGAGACGACAGGTTCAGGTTGCCAAGGACTTACCGTGTTGCCACGCTACATTGTGACACTGAGCCTCTGAACAAGTATTCCTTGCTTAAAGGATCACCTGTCAACAGACGCAGCCCGACACCCAAATCGTGAGCAAATAATTTAGCATCCTTAGACCAGGGACCTATCGCCTCGACAGCGAAAGGTATGAATTGGTAACGATTTAAAAGTTATACGTGCTTGGCTATTTTTCTACGAGCTGCTGACTCAGCAGCTGCTCCAGTTTTTTATTTTTTTTTGATGTTTTTATATAACTTTGTCACAATTTTTTACATAACTTGTGTCATGATAGCCCAGAGCGCAACGGACCTGTCTCAAATTAACAAGGCCATAGGGCCATGGTTCGAATCCGGGTGTGTACCAATGAATTTTTCTGACTTAAGTACATTAACTATCACTGACTCCGTGCCTCGGAGAGCACGTTAAGCAGTCGGTCCCGGACGCTGTCAATAGATGGCGGTCGTTACAATCTCCAACCCGCAGTGGAGCAGCGTTGTGGATTTAAGCTCCAAACCCCCTCCTCTCCCTGGGGGAGGCCTAAGCCCCTGCAGTGGGGTAAAACGGGCTGATGATGATGATATAACTTTGGCACAATGTATCTACGCAAGTTACATCCCAAACAAGAGCTCTACCACTTTTGAAAGGAATCATGGTTACGCCATCGGGTCTCTTGCCATCACCCCGGAAAATATCTGGAGGCTCAAAACAGGAAGGTATCTGTATAGAAGACAGTACGTCCTTTATAATATGGTTGAAGAGTACCTATTCATGAACATTATTTATTTGCTTAACCCTGAATTTAAATATTCGGGTGGTGAATTATGACCATTTTAATGTATCAATTACGAGTACACCCTTGACGTCGCGTCGATTATCGACACTCCCTGATCCCTCGCTATGTGTCGTGTAACGTGTAACGACCACTTCAATTTGACATGAGTTTTTTGGAACTCGCCATAACTTTTGAGCCCTTGAATATGTAAAGCGCAAAAGATATGTGTCGTGAGTCAATTGATCAGAGTTGACAGTTAAAATCAGTAAATTGTCAAAGTGAGGACCACGAAGCGAAGATTAAATATATATAAAAAAAACAAATGAATTGTTCATATCAAAGTGACGTGCAGGTGTATTAAATGTAAACGTCGACGTGTAGTAAATTTATTTCGCAGTAAAGTACACTTTATGCGAAATAAATGCAGAAAAACTTGTCATGATGCGTATTACACGCATCACGCGAAACCACCGTCGCCTTAACTATATCAAAAACTAGAAGTTTCATTGATGAAATTGGGATTTGGTTACATTTCATGTTAGCAGTCTTATAATTACCTCGCAGTACCTACCTGTTTCATAACATGTTTTTCTGCTGCCCGTACATTATCCTCCATATGTACCACATAATATATGGAGGATAATATCCGTTGTGGCTTCCGTTTTTAGGGTCGTATATTTATGTATCCTTTATATGTAAGAGTCCTTGATATCGTGTTTTTTCATAGACGATTTAATTATTTGAAGAGCGTAGTAATGGACATTGTACATTTAAAAAAATATTTTAAACATAACAGTCCATTTCGTAGAATAGCTTTGTTCTCAGAAATAAAATCAATGTTATAGTCTGGGAGCCTGTGACCAAAAAATGTGGCCACGGGGTACTACAATCTGAAATTTTGGCACGAAATAGTACGTACACACATAACCAAATTATGTATTTGCAATCAGTCAGCTAGATATAGGCACTTAAGGCACTATGCCCTTGCCAACATTTAAAGAGACCGGCCAAGTACGAGTTGGACTTGCATCCCGATAGTTCCGTGCCACTACACAATTTATTTATGTTATATATTTACCGAAAGTATATCAGCAACAACAGCTCGCGAAAGAGAAAATGTTCTTTCTAGTCACAGCTGCCAATATTAATAAAATAATATAATTATACATTTTCAATATTTGTTGTTTAAATACATACAATACATAACAATTATTAAGAGTAGACCTAAAATTAAGAAGTATGTATAGGTCATAGGCATGAACCTAGGAATACCCGGACGTAGCATCGCGAACTAACTACGGGCGCATTTCTAGTAAGTCAGCGGGCTTGTACGCAAGCATCAACTTGAACACACCCGTACTACCTATAGTAAGTCTCCGACCGCCAGTATGCTGCGAACTTCCACTCACATATACTAACGCGGCCGCCATTGCAGTGCGCCATTGGGTGTTCAGTGCCAGAGAGTCTAGAGTTTTTATTACGTTAGCGTTTATAGGTATTTCAACGATTATAAATGATCAACTCAACGATGAAACCATTGCCTACTTTGCCTGCCTGCCGATGAAACCTTACTTGGTTTAACTGATGTCTTAAAAGACATTCACATTTTTTTTAGAAACAAGCAAATTTATTTAGTGTATGAAATTCTTACATAAAAACAATTTTTAAGCTTTTTACGGTATTTAAAGCGTTCACAGTCTACAAAATTTTAAGTACATTTGCCCGTTCAAATATTGCACTATGCCCATTGTTTTAACACCGGTGTCGCTCTATGTGTTCACTGCACACTGAGATTTGACCTGAATAGTTTACGCAGTGTGTAACCGGTCAATTGATTTTGGATCATTCGTGAAATTCGTCAGAATTTGAGTTTGAAATCAACACGATTAAATTGAAATGATTCTTAACTCAACGTATGTAGCAATTCATAAGTAATTTAATATTTTAAAATATTTAAGGTGGTATATTTAGGTACCAGACTTGATTCGACTTTTATCAATTTGTTTGCCACACACCTCTAATTAGTAAATTGTTCTGAATAATTTTTATTCCGTAAGATCAAAGAATTCTTATAACAAATACCATAAAGTAAATTAATTTGACAGCAGCGTTTGGTTTTAACAGAATCATAAATGTCGCCTCACAGTATCGATGTGACATTATGCAATTTTGCAATCCCGGGGATGAGGACCGGCGCGCGGGGACCTCACTCTTAGAATTCGAACTGAAACTCGCCATCTTACACGAGCTAGCTAGAGTATGTATGAGTGGTTAGACGGTAAACGCAGTAGAGAGATTCTAGTCAATTCATACTTTTACGTCGAATATATAAACTATGGTACTACATAAACACTACGCGATAATACATGCAGCTAGGCCGAAAGTTGGCAAGCTGTAGCGGTTTTAGTTGTTGAAACATGTTTTCCCTTTAGTTACAAGCATATCATTATACCTAAAATCTCGTTTAACTGATTTTATTTAATAATTTAAACCAAAAAATGTCGATACTGCCGTGTACGTCTGAACATTTATTCTTTCACGATGAGTCACAGCGCTATAGCCACAGAAATTCATAGGGTTTTCATTTAATTTATGATTTAGTATTCGGTTTATATAGATGTATATTTTTACCTTCGAATAGTATTTCAATAAAAAGAATCGGTTGACCCTGCAAGCCATCCCTGAAACTTTCCGCTATTTTCGAGTTCAAAGCGCTCGAAAATCAGAAAGCTATTTAGGTATTTGAACTCAAAATATCGATTTTTGTTGTTTTTGAGCTCTTCGAGCTCATAATATTCATTTTCCGAACTTTCTAAGCCAAAAAACAGAATTTCTTTACATTTAGAGTTCTTCAAGCTCTGAAACCTGGGACATATCAAAGAAAATATTATTTATTTTAAAAGTTCTACGTGCTTGGCTTTTTTCCTACGAGCTGCTGTCTCAGCAACTGCTCCAGTTTTATTTGTAATTTTTATGTTACTTTCGCACACAAGTTACATCCTAAACAAGAGCTCTAAAACTTTTGAAAGGATTCATGGTTACGCCATCGGGTCTCTTGCCATCACCCCGGAAAATGCCTGGAGGCTCAGGACAGGAAGGTATCTGTATAGAAGACAGTGCGTCCTTTGTAATGTAGTTGAGGAGAAGTAACTTTGCCACATACATGGAAAAACTTGGTTTTTCTAGGATCTCAAAACTTTTACAGCGATATAGCGTTGCGAACTTGGCAGATTTTTACAGGAATTTCATTGTTGGAGGATACTTTTTTGAATGAAGTAGCTAAAGTTTTTCTTCTGTAGTCACCTTTTTGTATAATTTCTCCGAGTTCCCATTAAAAATACTTATGCGCGTTAATTCTTAATTGTATAGTACCTATTTTAAGAATAAAATGTTTTCTATCCTTCAGATATATAAATATCCTGAATTTTATAAAACTAGCATGTCAACAGACATTGAATAAACAATGCAAGTCTTTTCAATGAAAAATTACAAAACGTAAGTAACCCAGGAATTGGACTCTATTTTGTTAGATTACGATACCACTACGCAGTATCCTTGCCTTTTTAATTTCATAATATTTGCTAAGGTATATAATATTATTTCATATGAATAAATTATATTATATACTAAATTAATTAATAAATATTTTTTTACGTTTTACTACATATGATTACGAAAAACTTTATGAATACTGTCAAAGATATTTCAATGTAGGCATACGAAATGACCTTTCAATATTCTCGTATGAATTATTGGCATACGCTATACGAAAATATTTAGCGTTGTTTTGGAATAACTCATTCAATATTTAAGCAATGCAAGCGAAATGACCATATTATGGAGCAATAGTCCATTGGCCTGTTAGTTCACGGCGGCGTAGCTGTTGGACTAGCCGAAATGTCGACCATTACATAAAATGCTACGCGTGGTCCTCGATTACGTTATCAAGAGGGAGCCCTACGGGTCGACGAACCGGAACCAGGTGAGCGATACGTTGAACTATCCCTTCAAAGAATGCAAGGACACTGAGATGTGTTGATTGTACGACTCGGCTCCGCCCACCGCTCGACGCTTGTGTTGCGCCGTTCTGTTTGCGGCCAAAAAATAAATATTTCGTAATCGTGCAAGCATTCCAGTAAAATTGATGTCATGCATGTAGAATATCCACTAGAGTAAACGAGTATTGTAAACTTCGACTCGGGGTAATGGCCGCGTTCAGTTTTGTCCTTTAGCCGTTGAGACAAGAATTAGGAAGGCCAAAAAAAAAAAACTGATTAATGTACTGACTTTTTTTATGAGATGTTACAAAAATTATTTTCATACGAAATCTAGGCCAAAAAAAAAATAAGAAAAAGCTTTGTTTACTTCATGAATAAAGAAAGAGTGAAATAGTTGATGATGTGTATTTGTATAAATAATTAATTAACTAAATTAACGAAACATCAGTTATGAAATAAAAATATGTTTCTTCCCTGTATATATATTAAATTATGAAAAATGTAAATCAAAAAGTTTTAATAAAAAAAACAGTAATTATTACAAAGCAAAATAATCGTAAAAAACCAGGCGGTAGAATTCGTTCAAACAAATAAGTTTTATTTAAGTTTGTTACATTTTTACATGATTTAGACTCACGGAAAAGCAATAAATTTTCTATTATCAGTGTGGCGAAGTATCTACTAACTCCGAAAATTACAAAATTGTGGTAGTATTTTGAATTATACAGTTAAAACCACTACACCAAACATAAGGAAAAAATGTCGTGATAGTCCAGAGCGCAACGAACCTGTCTCAAATAAGGCCCCATAGGGCCATGATTCGAATCCGGGCGTGTACCAATGAGTTTTCTGACTTAAGTACACAATATCACTGACACCGTGCTTCGGAGGGCACGTTAAGCAGTCGGTCCCGGACGCTGTCAATAGATGGCGGTCGTTACAGTTCCCAACCCGCAGTGGAGCAGCGTGGTGGACTTAAGCTCCAAGCCCCCCCTCCTCACCCTGGGGGAGGCCTAAGCCTCTGCAGTGGAATAAAAATGGGCTGATGATGATGATGATGAAAGAAAAAAAAATTAAAGGAAGATATTTATAAGAAAAAAATCTTTCACAGTTCTCTTCCAAGCGATACTTGTTTCACACGATCAAAGGAAGAAAAATTGAGGACATCAAACGCTCCCATTTAAATCTTAGCCTGCCGGGTACTACCAGAAAAAAAAGGTTTTAAAAAACCATCGATGAGGGACAGATGAACCCAGGAGTAAACTTACAATAGTTCGGTATTTTTTTCCTTAATTCTAATAATAATGAAGCTTATATATAATTAGATTTACCCTACTTTGTTTGCCATCAGTGCGAAAGATTTATATAATGTGGCGGCATAGCTCACACATAGTTATTTAAACACTTCATTATATAAAAGTAAAATCAACATTTAAAGAGCACAATATTAGCTCTATAGTGACTTCAACTTCTGTCGGAACTTCTTTTTACTCTAAATGCATGTTATTATTAAAATATATTCCTGCAGCTTAGCTAACGATTATTGTATCTCATTGTTATAAAAATAACTTTTGTATTTTAAGCTTTTATGACGCTACGACGAAACTAAACTCTTGCGCAATTTAGAGATATTAAATTACACAGAATGAGTACTTAACAACGCCGTCCTGTGTATTTTAGACGTGCCGCTATTTTGCACATCTGGGAGTACGTCTGTTTTCCTAAAGATTTGAGTCTAGGGAAACAGACAGCCAACACAGTTCATCCGACCAAGTTAGAAAGCTGCTATATACTGTTCGCATTATACACCTTGTTCACGTCTCGCTTTTATCGTTATTCATTTTATTATATTATTATTATTTGTAATTCAACAGTATATTTGCAGATATACGCAATAAAACAAAATTCAAGGATTTACACTACAGCACGCCATGGCATTGAAATGGAAGTGGGCAGGCCACCTAGCCAGATACCAGGAAAACAGATGGACATTACAAACAACGAAGTGGCTTGATCCCACTGGAAAAAGACAGGACGGCAAAGGAAATAACTTTATTTTATTCTTTATTAATAATTTATCTTTATCCACGTTTGTCTATCTTGAACTGTGATCGGATGATCAAACGTGGATAAAGATGGAGGAGGCTTTCTATCCTATAGGGGCCATGCAATAAAATATGTACTTACTACTATAAACATTTAAAAATGTAATTAAGTTAAATGTATAGATAACTTAACTTAAGTGTACGGATAAATAAAAACTAATACATAAAAAAATATAAAAGTAGTATAGTTTTAATAATAGTTGACTTATAAAGCGGAGCTAGTTTCTATGTAGGCTGATACCTAACCTAAGCACACTCAACAAAACTCTACAATAATAACATAATCTGTGATGTGCATATGAGATACGTTTCCGTTGTTATATAATATATACATATTTTATCGACAAGGATAAAACTGGAGTCTAATACGAATAAGAGACTGATTCTGATATTAAAATGCAAATAAATGCAGACAATAAAGATCCACCATATGGTTTCCTGTACATTCGAGAATACGATACCTGGGGTCTCAAGTTGACTTTAGTTAAGTGTCAATAATCGAGTCAAAGACCAGTCGCGACGCTAGTTGATAGCTGAGAGCAGAGACCTCGGCTCGTAAAAGACGACGCGATGTACGTTTCTACACTCCAAGTTCATTACAACACTTAAACTTGGAGTCGTTTGACATTTAAATATATCTGCGAAAAATTGCACACAAACCAATCCCATTATACTTTTATATTCCTATTTGTAATGAAGCGGTTAATACATTAATAATCTCCTCTTTTCAAGAAGAAGTCAGAAGTCACTGTTTTCCAGTAATGACACGTAACCGGACCGATTAAGACGTATCGGCGGGAGATCGTTTGTGAGAATCCGCAACGTGTTTCTGGGGTTACCCGAAACTTTCTAGAAGCTAGTGGTTTTTCTATTACATCAAGACGACGTGGAATTACCCATAATCATACAAACGCAGCGATAATCAAATCATTACGTAATAGATTCATCAAAGTAAATAATCAGTTCAGCGTTAATAATTTCACCACGGCAGGCACAAAGAAATATTTTAATGTTATCGGATTCACGTGAAATTATAAATATATCCCACGAAAACCTAGATAACAATATCGCCTATATATGGCGCTTCTTATTACGACATTAGTCGTACAATGAGTTCCAGGAATAATTTTCTCGGGTATTGTACAGCAAGGCTGCAGACGGCAAGGAATGAGTGCCTAGAATACGTTGACCTCCGGGTTGGATGGCTGGTCGACCACCTTTTTCGCACAAACTAAAAATAAAAGAAGGAAGAAGTCTGTATAGAGTCCAGAGTCTTAGGCTGCACAGGCAGGGCTGCGGTATTACAAACAATAAAAAAGTGTACGTCGTTCAGTGGCCGAGACGCGAGTGCACGACCGCTGCAGACAGACCACGCGTTGACCGCCTGATAGATTTCATATGTAAACATTTTTAATACTAATAGATATTCAACCCTAAACTTACGTGATAACTTACGAAATTATGGATAGAAGAGTATGACCTTGTTGTGCTATTAACAAAATAATAATTAAACTTTTAACTTACATTCATGTTTGCAAGATGACACTGCTTTATGTAGGATGGTTTGGAGTGTTTATTATTTGATATTTTCTCTTCCTCCTCATGCGAGATCCCCCCAAAATTTTGAACTATTTTTCGTTCGGAAATCATAAACAGGATTTGTTCAAATCGAGAAATCCCAGGAATAGACAATAGTACAAAATGTTACGACCCTTTTGAAAATGTAAATTCGAAATTATCAATTTAAATCCTTGAACTGGACTTCGGTTGCACGTTTTACGAGATTATGTCCATAAAAATTAAAGACCGCGTTAAAGCAATAAAAGAACTCGCAATATTACACAAATGCAATTATCCTTCATCCTGTCCGTTCGGAATTGCTGGTAGCGAACGTCCACCCCTCGTAAGCCTTGGACATTATCAGTAACACCGAGATAGATAACTGTAAGCAAGGTGCTGAATGAGAATAGCAAAAAAAAAACAACTGACTCGTTGTGTCCGGTTTTATATTGGCCGGCACTTGTTACCGCTGGCGTCGTCGGCGGCGTGTGTCTCGGGGAATTTTCCGTCCCTATGCACTCAGAGCGAATATATTTAATTGCCCTTTAATTTCTGTCATAAAAACCATTTAGCTTGCGCCCGCTGCTCTGCGCGCTTGGAAATATTATTCATCCCTAAGACTATGTTTTCCTGTTGCTGTACCTGTGGCCGTACCACTATTTTGTCTTCATTTCTATTCACACTGTTGTGCTGTCTCAAAACTCCAGATTTGTTCGTTATTTATCACGAATTTTGATTACGTTTCTATCCAATGGGAACCTTTAATCTTGATAAAACGTATTCTATGTTATTCCTCTCTACTACTAACTATCTCAGTGCAAAAATCACGTCGTTTCGTAGCAACGTTACTACGTGCAAAAGAACATATTTTATATGTGTTCTAAAATATCTATGTTTCTCTGCATCCTTTGGACTATCTCAATGTAAAACATCTACAGATTTCGCGCTTCTCGCAACTATCGGAGGCCATTCAAAATGAACATCAAAAATAAAAACTTATAACATATTTTTTACTTATATTTATAACAATTTTATTACATTTTTCGAAAAAAAGTTATGGACTCATTTTCGAAAACTTGGTACCATATGATGCCCCGCAAGTTCTTGCATCTTTTGACACTACTGCCTTTTGTCTACTTTTGTAATTTTCTGAAATATAGCCGAATCTCACTCTCGGGGTACCTGATCTGATAATCACTAATAAAAACGGCACCTGCCCAGCCCACAGTTTTAGACCGATTCCAAAATTTCTTTTCCAAATGGTCGACAATTTCTCTGCCTCAGAAGTATTTTTTTTCCTTTCTTCGATATTTTACTTTCGTTTTTTGAAATAATCAACATTTTGTCCGAAAAATCGGAAAATTTCGTCTTATTTTTCAACATTTTAGATTTTCCGAAAAAGTTTACTGACCGATTTTAGAAAATTTTAAATCATACGATTACCTATAAGCCTTTGCATCTTTTGACATCAATGTCTTTTTTCTACCATAATAAATATTGGAAATATAGCCGAATTACACTCCCCCAGGAAAACGATCTAATAAACATTTTCATTATTAAAATCGCGTCGTTTCGTTACGAAGAAATGACAAATATATAAACAAGCACACTTTTGCATTTAAAGTAAAGATTTCATAGTTATGAACACAAAATTAACTGCGTCTAGGTTGTGATGCATCAGCAAGAAACAAACACAATCAGTCATCTCGTCGTGTTGTTTATACGTTGAATTAACTTGTTAATCGAGTACATTTCGCCGACGCTTAATTTAGTTTACCTTAAAAAATCGGATGATTACGACTCAGTTTTGTACACGGAGGATTTTTTACCATACTGCGATGTTAGTGTTAATGCTTTTTTTACACTTTTATATATTTGGTATTATCTACTATTGTTGCTATTAACTACTTCTATCATAACGTTTGCATAAACATATGATAATTTTCGATTTTTCTAAATACGAAAACTGTTATTACTTTAGAAAGTTTACATAATTTGTTTTTCTTATGTCCCTTCTGTTATCGATACTTAATACGGATTTGTATTCGTACTTGAATTATCAAGTAAATTACTCACTAGCCTTGGGTCGTCCTTCATGTATAAGCTATATAAAACTAACATCAGAGCCTTCAAACTGCGTCAATCTGTATAAAAAGTGAGCAAATTTTTTTTATTGATTTATAAATAGCTTAATTTACATAACAATTTTACTAAAAATTACCTCTAAACACGACAGTGACGATTTGTTAACTCCAATAGAATAAAAAGAAATTGCTCAAGCTGTTATTGACAACTTGTTGGAACCGGGAAAAGTGTTGCTGTAAGTTTTAATAATTGTAGTAATTATAATATTAACTCAAGTGACGGCAAGAGCCCCGATGGTATCACTATGGTTCCATACAAAAATGGTAAAGCTCTTGTTTGGGATGTAACTTGCTTAGATACTTTATATCAAAGTTATATAAAAAATACATCAAAAAAAAACTGGAGCAGCTGCTGAGACAGCAGCTCGTAGGACAACAGCCAAGCACATGGAACTTATAAATCGCTACCATTTCATCCCTTTTGCTGTCGAGACGATGGGTCCCTGGTCCAAGGATACCAAATCACTTGTCCACGATTTGGGTGTCGCGCTGTGTCTGTTGACAGGGGATCCTATGTGCAAGAAATACCTTGTTCAGAGGATCAGTGTCGCAATACAGCGCGGCAACGCGGCAAGCATCTTTGGTACCCTGAACCCATCGTCTCTTTAAAATTTTGTCATTTGTCATAATTCACATAGTATTTTTTTAATTTGTAAATACTTTTAGTTTTTAATTAGTTTAATAATATGTGATATATTAATTATGATATAATAAACTCCAATTCGTAAACATTTTATTTGTTTCATTTGCCTTATAAGTGTAGTATAAAGTAGTATGTATAATTCTGAAGAAAGTGCAATTCCAGCTTCGTGTGTTTCAAATCTCTTCAAATGTACACTCAACGGTAATCGGCCACTTTCTTCCCTCGGTGAACAATTGCTAACTGGTTTCACGAAATAAAGGCTAGGTTTTCAAGCTATAATTTGACTACTAGATGACCAGACAAATAATGTAGATCAATAGGTCTACTAATAGATGTATAGTATGCAGATCTAGGTATACTATTTTAGAAATAATAGGTTGGGTTGAGTTCTGCTTGTGTCAGTGAGAGAAACGAGGCTAAGTGGAGCGACGAGCCACCAAGGTGCGTTTTGAAACAGACCATTATAGTTAGATAAATAAAATATACTATTCGTATGGTTGCTGAACGAGTAGATTTAGCCTTAAAACATTTGTACGTGACGTTATTAGAAAATGTACCGACCTTAGTGTGATTTCAGAAAAAAATCTAAAAACCTAGCACGTGATGACGTGACTGTCAGTGACTATAACAGAATACTGGAATCACCATAGATTACGTATCACTGGATTAACATTCAGTGACTGTGAGCGACGTGACTGTTAATTATTTAACAATGACCAATTACTGCCCATGTGAATGACAATGAGTAACATACGAAGCATTCGTACTTCCTATATCACAGTTAATTTCTACCTTCTTTAAAATATTATTTTATATGAAAACCAGAGACAATCATCATCATCATCATCAGCCCATGTTACCCCACTGCAGGGGCTTAGGCCTCCCCCAGGGTAAGGATGGGGTTTGGAGCTTAAATCCACCACGCTACTCCACTGCGGGTTGGGGATTGTAACGACCGCCATCTATTGACAGCGTCCGGGACCGACTGCTTACCGTGCTCTCCGAGGCACGGAGTCAGTGATAGTTAATGTACTTAAGTCAGAAAAACTCATTGATACACGCCCGGATTCGAACCATGGCCCTATGGCCTTATAAATTTGAGACAGGTTCGTTGCGCTCAAGGCTATCACGACACAATAATATAACAATAATATAATAATATGGATAGCTTGCATACTTTCATCAGCCTATTACGTTACCAGAGTCTATGTATATTACTATAAACTAGCACAAATTTTCGGTAAATGAAAAAGTTCATGTTACCGTTTTAAGGAGATATTTTGTTACGAAGTTTATAACTGGTGTATTCAAATTATACACTGTCTATATGGATGAGTACAGAAGGATATGAAGGCGATGGGTGTCTTGTCGGATATGGTAAAGAATAGAAAATAATGGCGCAGAATGTTTAGAAGGTCTGATACCAAAGAAAGTGGAAATGACGGCAAGGACTGATCATGATTTAGTTTTTAATTTAGAACCTTTTCAACGCTATGCTATTTTGATTTCAAATCTTTGGTTCGATTATGATTGCAAGGACGCTGTAAACAAAAACATGTCGCTTCGGCCGCTAGACGGTGATGAAGCTTTTCATTTAATTGCAATTAAAACTAATAAGCAACAGCTAGTAGCACGTGGGACATTGAGCGTCAGGATCTAAATCGGTCTTTATTATTGGTCCGATAGCGCGGTCCGATGACCGGCCTTCACGCTGTGCCACACCAGTGCATGCGCGACCTTACTCTAGCGCACCCATCCAACCATCTGTCCAACTTGACACCAAACTTTTATATATATATCTTCGCTGGCACAAAACATTATCAGTTCGCAGATGAATAAAACTGAAAGTTTCGCTAGATGAAAAACACATTTCACGGTTACTCATGTAAGAGTTTGACATGTTATTTCGTATCAAAACCTTACCAATTCGTTGGTAGGAAACACAAGCAGGAAACATGAAAGCGGATCCGGTATAAACTTTAGTATAAACAAACAAAAAGTTTGTATAAACAAACAAAAAGTCCGTTTTAATTACTTTTAAAACGTCCAAAGCCACTTACACATTAAAAGTGTGTAACTACAATTCGTGTTTCGCGATGCCCGATTTAGTCAATCTAAGTTATTGTTTTCATAACCGTTTTGAAACGTTTCGAAATTCAATTTTTAATTATTTTTGACATAAATAAAACGACTGCAGATGTCGGGTTTTAATCATATGTAAACCTTCCAATGGCTTTTATTTTTTTATACTGTTTCTGATTTATCAAAAAGTGACTAGGTGTTTGTACACCTAGTCACTTTTTGATATACAAACCGACATATTGTATCCAATCATCCATCCATCCATCCAATACATAGAAGATATCAATTGAATCAGTCCAGACAATCTCAAATAACTCCACGACTACGATTGTATGAAAACTTCCAACCTCGGCCCGTTCCTAATCTACGAAAAAAAATTACACCTAAAAAATAACTTGATTCTTTTATATCTGAACTATTTTGTGAAGACAAGCTCTACATTATTTGCGTTTTTTCTACTCTTTTCCTAAGAAATATAAGTCTGATGATGCACAATAATATTGAATCATAATTCAGTGTATCCATTTGAAAGGAGTATTTTGAGTTTGACTAATCCAAATTCAAATCAATACATTTTCAAATACAAATCCCATGTACGGACATTTCTTCGTCACAGTTTTATAATGAGTCCATTATACTATAAGTAGTCACCTATGTACACATTTGTATTTTTGCTTTTAGATAAATCATTTGTCAATGCATTTGCTATTAATACGGTCTTTATGACATCGAAAAATTTACGGTAATGTTGTATTTTACAGTACTAGGCCTTTTCAATCACAAACAAGCATTCTGTTTGTGACGCAAGCGTAAGCCGCAAAAAGCAACCCGCTCGCACTATTAGCTCCTGCTTTATTACATTTGAAGTATCTACCTAATTTTAATCGCAATTGTTTTGAAAAACGTCGTATGATGCTCGTACTCAATAAGCTGGCACATAAACACCTTGACTATAATATGCAGCTTACCGTACTTGCTTTATAATGTACTATTAGCGTATACCTACTTAATTATTAGATTCTAAGCAACTTTTTTTCCTGGAAGAAAAAAGTTGCTTAGAATCTTTGATTGTAATACGTAGATATACGCTAAAGATATAGATCCTACTTTACTTTCTGCCTCCTTTTCCTGTTCTTTTTAAAAATTATTTCCCGGTTCTCATTTGCCCTTTCGCCCAAATATTTTGAATGAATATATGAATTTATACAGCATAAAATAAAATGACATGTCCTTACATGGATGTAAATGCAGTACTAGCAAAATTTGACTGCTGCATCACACGTTGGTATGGTCCAGCGCAACCAAACGAGTTAAGATAGAGCTGAATTTGTACGCAAAAGTGACGCATATTATCTAAACTTGATGCTCTAATTTAGTAAGATATCAGAGTTCACCATAGCCTAGATGTACATCGAGATATCGTGATGTAACCACAAAAATGTGAGCTAAAAATCACTCTACAGACCGAAAGTACGTCCTTTTATTTTGTGACATGTGGTACTGTGAAGTCAAATTTAGTATGACGTGGCATAACGTAGCACATATAAAAACGAGTAAATATTCTGGAATTTAACAAAACGTAAAAAATAATCAGTGATAAAAAATACATCTAAAAAAACTGGAGCAGCTGTTGAGACAGCAGCTCGCAGGAAAACAGCCAGGCACATGGAACTTTTAAATCGTTACCATTTCATCCCTTTTGCTGTCGAGACGATGGGTCCCTGGTCCAAGGATACCAAATCATTTGTCCACGATTTGGGTGTCGCGCTGTGTCTGTTGACAGGGGATCCTTTGAGCAAGGAGTACTTTGTTCAGAGGATCAGTGTCGCAATACAGCGCGGCAACGCGGCAAGCATCCTTGGTACCCTGAACCCATCGTCTCTTTAAAATTTTGTCATTTATCATAATTTACATAGTATTTTTTAATTTGTAAATACTTTTAGTTTTACTTTTTATATAATTTAAAATTATGGGTTCTTAAAACTAATGTGAACTAAAATCAGTGATAATGTATAGTTTGTCTTTTACAGTTGAGAAGTAGAGAGTTTCATTATGAACTTATTTGCAAAGTAAACCGAAACGGCGCTTTTATTGTTATTACTGTAGACTACTGAAAGCGTGTGAGTTCGTTCGCATGGTTTTCAAAATTTCTACATTATTACAAGTTCGCACAGGAATAAAATATTTTAGAAACAAAATTCTCGTATTTGCCAGTGAACTTTCCATCTAAGTCGGTACAGCCGTTTCGGAGATTAGCTCGGACAAACAAACAGGCAGACGTACATATATACAGCCGAAATAAAAAAAAACGCATGTTAAGGTTTTAGTAAGTTACAAGTCACCGTATGAGCAATACTAATAGTTAAAAAAATATAACGCCGTTTTGTTTTCCTTTCTAAATAAGAAACGAACTAACCGACTCTAATAAATACGCGGCATGATAGACTTTATTTTATTCAGTAAATAATGGGAGATGTACTATATCTTTAATTTATTTCCTAATTGATCAACGAATAAATAAATAACTATAATTTTACCTAGTATTGTCGATATTTATAAGTGCTAACTAAGTTTAGATTATAAAATTATAATAATATAAATGTAAATACATTAGGTATATTAAACGACAATTCGTCACCTGGAACAACAGCGTCAGATGTAAACAACAAAATTTACCTACGTAGGTACGTCACGTGCGGAATGATGATTCTATAAAGGTCCGTTTTACATAATATATTCGGGATTTAGGAAGCAAAAAATATCCGAAGTTGGTACCAACGATTTATATTCTGAATATCAAAACGACAGCAAACTGATTATAATTTTTGATCCCACAGCATGGCGTGAAGAGCGAACACAGTCGTCCGGCACCGGCCCACGCAAGCAGTGGTCTGGCTGGCATAGAACTGGCTCTGATAAAGTGCGGCACTGTTGCCACGCCCGACTAGAGATTACCGTGAATCCATTCACGTCAAGATCTCCATCTGCAGATATTACATAGGACAAAACAGGTGAGTATGTTTAATCGTAATACAAGTTTAACATATCAGCTTTTCGTTGTATCATTTTTTTCTATTAGAGTCGATAGCGTCCTCGGGCGTCACGTGTATCCTCCTCAAAATCGTCAAGTTGGCAGCCATGCGCAATTGCGTGTGTTTAACATGATTGGTTTGAACCTAATTTCATTGCAGTAAATAAAAGATTACGCTACCAAATTACGATGATCGTGGTTTTTTATCGTAGTTATTTATAATATCGACAAAAACTGATAATATGAATATATCACTGTACATATGGACATGATAATTTTGTTGTATGATTCTATTTGTAGTACCTATTATTTATTTTCTTTTGAAGGTTTCATAATGGATTTAATACTACTCTGGTTAGGAACTGCTGTTTTTGGCTATTGGATATTCAAGAAAATCAAAGAATGGCAAAATCTACCTCCCGGTCCATGGGGCGTGCCCATCCTTGGCTATTTACCATTCCTGAATCCTAAATTGCCGCACTTAAGTTTGGCAGACCTATCTAGAAAGTATGGATCGATATACAGCGTGCAGATGGGCAATGTGTTTACTGTGGTACTCACAGATCATAAGCTGGTCAGAGAAGCTTTCAGCAAAGATACATTTTCTGGGCGAGCACCTTTATTTCTGACGCATGGAATTATGAACGGGAAAGGTAAATTTAAAAAAAACCTGTCAAGCGCCGTCCATAAAATACCTGGTATGCACTAAAGTGGACTGGGGGTGTAGGTACCTATTGTTGAGAGCGACGATTTGCGAAAAAGAGGGTAATATTCAGAATAAACGTGACATCATAGAGTAAAACAACGAATTAAGCAACATGTCTAAAAAAATTACACGACTGTCAAGGAAGGGTTATGCTTACTTTTTGTAAATCCATGCTAGAAATAAATCACCAATAAAATTTATTTGTAGCACAGACCAAAAACAGGAGAGGTGTTGGCCTATCGTGAGTACTAGTTGCCTGCCCGGGATAAATTTTTGTTTATATGAACATGTCTATTTGTTCCGTGTCGAGGTGTAAAATATCTATATATGTATATATTATATAGAATATTTAATTATGTAAATCTGTCGCCTGGTACCAATAATACAAGCTTTGCTTAGTTTGGGACTAGATGGCTCTGTGTGTGATGTGAGGTATTAATATTATGAATGGGGAGGAAGGGATCTAAAGTGTTTGAAATTAGCGTCAGGTATTTTATGGACGGCCCCTAAACTCTAATCCTAATCTCAGTTTCTTGGATTATACGAAATTAAATGTTTTTCAGGAATAATTTGTGCCGAAGGACCACTGTGGAAAGATCAAAGGAAACTTTTGACGACTTGGTTGAAAAGCTTCGGTATGAGTAAGCGCAGTGCGTCTAGAGAAGACCTTGAGAAACGTATAGCGATCGGTGTTTTCGAACTTTTACAGGTGCTGTTACTCGTATTATATATTTTTTCTCGCTTAGACGTTCTAAACACTTTTCGTATGTAAGAATTTGTTATTTATGAATTTATGAAATGATAGACAGTTAACCTATCTTAACTGAATTGAAAATGGTCCAGTTGCCAAAAAAATATGAATATGTTATTGGTTTAGGTGCGGGACGAATAACATATTTTTTATCAGGCTACTGGATGACCGGACGAAAAAAAATTCTAAAGTTTTATAAACAAAGGCATATGTTATTCCTCCAGTAAACAAATAAATATAAATATCTATATTATTCGCCAGGTCACTGATAGTCATTTAGGAAAAAGTATTTGTAATCTTGAACAAGATCGTGAACAATGTTCACGATTAACATCGGACTTTTCGTGCCGGCAACACCCTAGTGTGCCGCCTGGCCGCTCCGATGAAGTCGTTAGAGCTTTCGGGCTAACGACACGCGTCCTTATTCTGCTTCAGGCGGTTGTTTAGTGGGTGCAACCCCCACATACCCCGCGCGCTCGGGCGCGCGGAAGCTGTAGAGTTTAATCCGCCTTCCCATTGGAAGGGTAAAACAAAAAAAAACATCGGACTTGTAACTTAGATACTACGGTGAGTCGAATTGTAACTAAACAGAATCGTTTATAATACTTGCGAAGCGAAGCCAAGGTTTGCGGGTTCGATTCCCGTCCGGGACAAATATTTGTGTGCATGAACATGTCTATTTGTTCCGTGTCTGGGTGTAGAATATCTATACAAGTGTATATTATAAAGAATATTTAATTATGTATATCAGTTGTATGGTACTAATAATACAAGCTTTACTTAGTTTGACACTAGATAGCGCTGTATGGGATGTCC
Organism: Luffia ferchaultella; assembly: GCA_949709985.1. Taxonomy (NCBI): domain Eukaryota; kingdom Metazoa; phylum Arthropoda; class Insecta; order Lepidoptera; family Psychidae; genus Luffia; species Luffia ferchaultella. The sequence goes on from OX453244.1 coordinate 11,585,125, forward strand.
CAAATATTATTATTATTACTTACAATAACTTTGGAGGCCCGTGTGTAAGGCCTATCAAAAAATAATATTAAACACCAAAAAACAAAATATTACATTTAGGGCTAAGATTTAAAGAGCTGTTGCTATTTTAGTGATTTTTGTATTTAAATTTGAACATATTATAGACGGATCTAATTTTAGCAAGCAAATTGCCCCGCTATTGTGCTACCTAAACAAACTACTATCATTTCTATGATGTTTCATATTGTAATAAATACGCATAATGACGCCGAATTTAGTTTAACTCATAGTTTACTATATTTATAAGCATCTTGTGGAATCATCAATTTTCCTAAACCAAGTTCAGCCACCTTTAGAGACAAGGAACTATTCCGATTGGATGAAACGTAAAAAGGGACGACGACCGGCGAAAGCTAAGAAAGCTTGATTATCTAGTAATAAAGAATACACTATTATAATAATTATTATTATTACCTACTTAGAAGATTGATTCTTCAGTAAGATTAAAAACGTATTATTTTCTAATTTAAAGGCACCATTATTTAGTTATTTACCTATTTTTCAGTCTTACTAAAAATTATAAGTTATTATACCTCGGCCGTCGAGAGTATACGTTTCTGACACATGAGATTTATAGGTATAACATCATGTTTGTAGTGAGTTGATATAATAATATAATTTTTAATTTATTTTTGTGTCCTTCGTGCATGTAAACGATAATAAAATTAGAAAAACGGAATTATCCGACGGTACAAATTCATATCAACCATCTGATTACCTACTAAGCCGATTACGACCTGTCTGGAACGCAAACTCTCGACGGCCGACGTATAAATATGTAACACGTTCTATTTTTTATTTCAATAAAAACATTTGAATGCAGCTGCGTAAAATATAAAGTTGACGCCGCATATTTTAAAATAAGGCGTTTAGGAAATGCTCATTTCTATAAACACATTTTTGTACACGTGCATAAATAAACTCACCCTTATTTTCTGACGTGGTAGGTAGAGACCACTTCCTTCCACTAGCTACGATTCAGACTAATTGTTAATATTTATTAGTCTCTTTATGCGTGTTCCTCGGTTCCGTACCTCAAAAGGAAAAGAGGAACCCTTATTGGATAACGTGATTGTCCGTCTGTCTCTCTGTTTGTTTGTCAAGACCCTTTTTCTCAGGAATGCGTAGAGATATCGAGTTAAAATTGATGTCAAATACGTCTATGGTTCCCATAAAGCTATAAAAAATAGAGTTTCTAAATCAACGCAATAAAAAATACGGCCATTTATGTCGCATATTTTGAAACCGGCAACGTAAATCATGACCTATAGGGCACTGCCGTTGACCTAGAATTATGAAATTTGGCAAGAAGGAAGATCTCACAGCACAAGTTAAGGAAAAAACTTAAAAGTCTTTGGTTTATAGTTGTAATAAAAAAATAAAATTTAATTATTACCCCATTTTTCAGAAACGCGTTGTAATTGTATGAAGTTGTAATTGATATCAAATACACAGACATACATACTTTACATACATTCTTAAATATTCTTTATAATATACACATGTATACTGGGATATTCTACACCCAGACACGGAACAAATATATATGTTCATGCACACAAATATTTGTCCCGGGCGGGAATCGAACCCGCGACCCTTGGCTTCGTTTCGCAAGTTTATAAGCAATTAAATTCTGTTTAGTTACAATTCGATTCACAGTAGTATCTGAGTAATAAGTCCGATGTCGATTTATTGAAGTTTAAAAAAAATAATGCTTCTGAGTCAACCTATAGGGTCAAAATCAAAACCTATAGGGTACTTCCCGTTGACGTAGATTCATGGAATTCGGCAAGAAGCAAGATCTCACAGCACAAAAATCGGAAAAAACGTTAATTACTTGTTACCTCTATATAAAAACATTTTTTATGCAATTATCTACAAACATTCATTTTTTTGGTAAATATATAACATAAATATGTATGTATATCGTGTATATACGGAATCCTCGGTTTGCGAGTCTGACTCGAATTAAGCCGGTTTGTATTTCTTTTAATAAAACTATTATTAATTTTTAAGGGTTTTATTTGCGAAAATTATAGGTGTTAATTAAAAAACTACTTGAAAAAAGATTTATTAAATAATTAAATAGTATTACTGAAAGTGTTAGGGAACATTTATTATATTAAAACATTTTTTTTATAGGTAGACAATTAATTTAGTGTAACGAAAAGTTTAGAATTTATCTAAGATTGTATACAAAAGGGTCAAAAATTTCGAATTCAATTTACTGTGTTTGGGTACCTAAATATTTATCGAGAGTCATTCACTGTGGTAATAAAAATATTTTTTTGGATGTTTTTTTTTTATTATATCTGATGGCCAGTTAAACATAAGGTCAGTTTAATCGTGAAGGTGCCCGACATCGTTCAACAATACATTATTGTTAATGGGCGGCAAAAATCAGAAGTCGTCAACAGTTTCTTGAAAGTGACCTTTTGGTGTCACTGACTAATGGGGCGGATTACCCGCCACAAGTGTCTTGTTCATTTTATTGCGATTCAGACTTACTGGGATTCGCAAACTCATTCTTTTTAATGTTTTCACTGTGCGATCTTGCAACTCGTTTCGCATTGAAAAGATTAAAATATCATTAATTTACTAGAGTAATGAATGACACATTTTAAAGGCCTTTATAATACTTCTATTCCCGTACTCACATACTTTTATACGTAAAAAAGCCCACAAAGCCTGATTCATTGATCAATTGCAATACTAAAATAATTATGGGTGTAAATAACGTATACATACGAAATTCATAATTTCATTTCACTAAAACTTCGACGTGGAGAAGCAGTAGCTCAGTCAGTCTGCGGCCCTTTAATAATAATAATAACAAATAATAATAATAAATGTTTATTCCGGCATAAAATTACACCATAACACCATTTATTTAAAATCAGTTTAGCGCTTTAGTCAAAAAAAGTTAAAAAACTCATATAGACAGATACATAATTTCGCTTATTAGTTACGATTGTATGTGCTTTTGTAGAAATGAACTAAGTACATATTTTTTTTTATAATTATTTTATGTGAAAGAGTTTTCTAAATATATCATAATAGTGAAAGAATTTTAAAGGCCAGATCATTATTAACAAAGTTATGAATGATGTTTAAAATGTACTGTTAGACAGAGAGGGAAATACCGCACGCCCTGCACATCGCGGCGTACTTATGTGTGACATCAGGCCTTTTAAAATATTGTTAAATTTTGTTTTGCAAAAAAGAGACAAAGATACATTTTTAATAGCTTATAATTTTCATATTCTTGAAACGAATATGATTTTGTTTATAAATTTTGTTATTGTGTAAAGTCTATTTTTATATTTTATTGATAAATATAATATTTTTAATATTAGTTAAGTACTCTATTCTCATGGCCCTCCAGTTTTGAAGATTGTCTTCACCGCTAATGACGAAAAAAAAAAATAGGACCGGATCAGAATCCAATTTTAAGAAGGTTTTTCGGAGCCAACAGTAGGCGCTGGTTTTTTTAACTTTAGCGTGTCCAAAAAAAAGTAATTTCACGGGTCATCTAGTCATTACATATTTCGTTAACCATTAAACGTTATTCATTATTTTAAAACATGGAACTTCAGATATTTCCTTAACTTCGATGGGCATTATTCAAAATTTTGCGACAAAGTCCAAAAAAATTCTATTTATAGGAATACGTGTGTTCATGCAACAGCAAAAAATACATGCAGCGGTCGTCAACCATACAAACAAACAAGTGCAATACGTAGAACATCGTGGCTATAATTAGTAAAGGGACGCCATCATTTATCATTTTTTAACAATCCATTATTCCTTGTAAATCCAAATATAAAATTTAGTATAATAAATACAAGCTTCCTTAGTTTGGGACTAGATGGCGCTGTGTGGGAAGTCTCAGTTATTATTATTATTATTAATCTAAATTATCTAAATACTATAATTTTCTGTTTTCATAAAAAAGTATTCAAATGTAACGTTAAATTTTAAATTGCGAAGCTTTTCGTGATGTCAGATCCGTCGTTTTTGCTGTGACATTGCCTGTACAGTTTGCACCACCAAAGAAGTCTCGCGGCAAAAAAATGAACTAAATTTGAAGTGGTTGGTTATCTGTGTTTGGGCGTATGAGAATTTCGTCGAATATAGAATTTAATTATCTATTAACTTTAAAAAGTGGTTAGGAATCCTAAAGTCCTACGAAGTGCGACTCAAGGTGAAAGAGTGTATGCAATGCGCTGACAGCGTGTCGCGTCTACGGGACTTCTTTGGGTGGCGTGGACTCTGCATAATCATTTCACATATTATATACATTACGACCTTTGATTATATTTTGTTTGTGAGAAAATAATTTTTAAATCTTCTACAGAACCCTCATGTTATTTCATGTTTTGCTTTAATGGTGATTCTGTGCATAGGATTCAGTAAGATAAATATTTCTTGGCTTCAAATTCCAATAATTATAAAATTTTATTAAAAAAGAAAATATTCGTCACTTGCACAATTCCTACAAATTAAATTTATTTATTTCTCGTTTCAAAAAATGTCGCATTATTTATAACTTAACTAGACGTTATTTCTTATTTTTTATAAACAAAAGAATTTTAAGAGGAGCACTATCGTGAATCGGCTAACCCGCTATACAGCCCATGCCCCAGCTTACTTGGCCTATTAAAAAATGCACTGTTGGGTCAAAAGTAAAAGAAAATATAAATATAATTTTCAATTACGTCGACTGAAAATTAGTAACACGACCTGTTGTCACAACGTTTTACTTATTAGGACATAGAAAAAGCTTCTGCATCTGGAAAGCCTATGGATTTGAGCAACATGACAACTAATTCCATTGGACACGTGATCAATGAAATAATATTCGGCTTTAAATTTCCAACGGAAGACAAGACATGGTTTTGGCTTCGACAAATACAAGAAGAAGGCTGTCATGAGATGGGAGTGGCCGGAGCGGTAAATTTTTTGCCTTTCGTTAGGTACGTCTTATTTTTATTATTACATTTATATCTACGTGTGTGAAAGATACTTTTGACAAATTGTCTCCTACTGAAGTTAGTTAATTGCCCGCTTCTAACGACGAGATTAGACGAGTCAAGGCTGATTATGAGTGTAATATGCTGCGATTTCTCTGGATCATTTTTGATCATTGAAGCGACTCTATTATATCCATATATAGAACGTATATTTCAGTATATATTTCGAATTTATTATTAATATAAATGATTTAGTAGAATATATAACAATAATTTTGTTTATCCATTTCTGCAATTTTAGATTTTTCTCTAAATCACTGAGACAAACGATAGAAGTGATAGTTCGCGGTCAGGCTCAAACTCATCGTTTGTACGCTAGTATAATAGCGCGTCGGCGGAAGATGTTGAACTTGGCGCAGCCTGAAGGCAGCGAGTACAAAGCTCACGCCGGTCTCCTCAACAATGATTCAAATAGTCGTCTCGAATGCATTAAATACAGTAAACACGCCTCCACCACCGCACGACATTACTTCGACCCCCAAATTCTGAAGCCGACGGACGGCGATTGTATATTAGACAACTTCCTCTTGGAACAAAGGAGGAGGTTCGAGGCCGAAGAAGAATCGATGCGTTTCGTCACGGACGAACAAATGCTTTATTTTTTGGCGGACTTGTTCGGCGCCGGCCTCGACACCAGCGCCGTGTCGCTCGCCTGGTTCATGCTCTATATGGCGATGTACCCAGACGAACAGGTACAAATGTTATGCCTTTGTATTTACGCCATTACGAATATATCGCTTCCGTTGCTTATTATATTAGTTTCAATCGTTCTCATCGGGGCCACAGTAGCTTTGTTTTAAATGAAGCGTTTTTAAAACTGAATTTAGTTTACATTACTTCATTTTGCTAACTCGTGAGGGTTAACTATGATGAACTGGATATGTTATTGTATGTTATGTAAGACTAGTTCATTCTAGAAGAGATAGAATTAATGTGTTTAGTCCACACCAAACTATTTATGGGTGGAGTAGGATCAGTGAGTTTAGCCTTAGTCCAACTAGTTCGTCCAGAGCCTAGGCCAAACCAGTAATCCTAGTAAGAATATACACGATCCAGGATAAGTAATTATGCCCTTTAGGATTGGCATTTGCGCTGGCAATTCCGCCTTAGGAGTTCTAACTGAAAAATTATATAACTTTGGACAGATTCGAACTGCAGAGGTTCGGAGCTCATTCAGTTTACCACTTTTACGCTGAAACTGCTTGATCTTATCGCGTCTACGAAAAATTACTTGGGCCTAGGAAAAAGAGAACTCATTATAATTTCGCGTCTATCTATATATAGTATAGAAATATATAGTATTTTTTATTGTTATTAGACTATTATACTTTGTGACATGGTACTTTTTTTCTAATTATCCAATATGTACGTTGGTGTCATTTGGCGTGTTTTATAGGAACTAATACGAAAGGAGATCCAGTCCGTATATCCTGAGGAAACTCCAGTGGACTGTGAACAACTACCGCGGCTCATGGCTGCCATTTGTGAAACGCAACGTATTCGCTCTATCGTACCGCTTGGAGTGCCACACGGATGCATGCAGGTATTAAAACATGTACTAAATAGTAAAAATAGTTTCAAGATACGAACCGAAAAATGTAAAGCCGGACCACAATGAACTTTAACAAGATACTCGTATCTACAAATAATATGTACCTAGTTATTATTGTATGCTCAAGCATTATGTTTTTGTAAACATTTACGGAACATCACGTAGGCACCTAAAATAAAAGCAGTTAGCTGTTATTAATAAAAGTAAGATTTCCTTAGTGTAACTAAAAAAATTTTGAGCAATTTGTTCAAAACTTGATAATATACGAAAATCATAAAAATTTATACAGATTTAAATAATGAAACGAGGCCTTCTATACTCCCGAAAAAAATACGTTTCCGAACGACAAGCATTTAATAATCATATAACGACAATAAGTGTATAGCTAATTACTTATAAATTAAAGAATAGTTTTATTAGCGCCGAAATGGTGTTTCAATAATACGTTTATCAAATGTCAATAATTTATATTTATAGTAGAGGTGACAGTCAGCAAGCGAACGGGAACCAACTGAACAACGAATGACAAAACGTTTAGGGGCCCGTGAGATATGGTTCATTGCTATATACTCCCCCTCTAGACCATGAGAACGTCCTCGCTCGTGGGCTAGCAGATGATTCTTAATTTTGACGACGAGGGCGCCCTCGCTTACGTTTAGGTACGAGTGGAGCCGGGATATTCTCATCACGACCATGAAAATGTTTCAATTCACAGACATGAAATCTGCCCAAAATCTCATTCGGTTTGTTGACAGGAGCAATTTGGTAAGAAGTAGGACTAAGTTTGTTAGCAATTATGTAAGGACCGTCTCGCTTTGGAACAAATTTTGACGCGATACCTTTTCCAGCATTGCTTAATACATGAGATTTTAACAAAACTTTATCTCCAACGTTGAACTGGTCACCTATCCGACGGAATTTGTCTGCATAGTCCTTCCTCTTATCCTGTTGAGATTCTACTCGTTCACGTATCAAAGTCAATGAGTTTAAAAAGTTGTTGAGATAAGGCGTAATTTGAGGTACAAAGTTTTCTTTTTGTAGAATTGTTTTCGGATCATATTGGACGTCAAGCGGTGATCTTAATTCACGAGCTAAAGTGAGAAATGCTGGTGTTACCCCTGTAGAGCTACAAACAGCGCTATTCATTGCAAAACGAACGATAGGTAAATAATTTGGCCAAGAAGGATGATTTGATCCTACCAATTGCGCTAACTGAGCCTTCAAGTCGCGATTTTTGCGTTCTGCCGGATTCGCTTCCGGATGATATAACGGTATTAGATTTTGTTGAATACCAAGAATCAGCATGCATTGCTGCATTACTCCCGAAATAAACTGTACGCCGTTATCGGATATAACGCGTCGGGGAAGACCGAAACGCAAAAAATACTCTTCAACAAGAATACGAACGCAGGCTTCTGAAGTTGCTTCTTTTAAAGCATATAGTTCTACCCACCTTCTTGCAGTATCTTCAACTAACAATACCCACTTTTCTCCTTTTTCTCCCTGTGGAAGAGGTCCGAAAAGATCTATGGCTAAAACTTCATTACGCTGATTTAGAACTGGAGTTTGAAGGAGACCTGGTGGCTTTTCATTTGATGCTTTATATCGTTGACACGATGTACAAGTTTTAACGTAATCGGTTATGATTCGTCTCATTCCTGGAAAGAAATATTTTCGAACGATCTTCTGGTACGTTCTTTCAATCCCAGGGTGACCTGCTACAGGTGCATCATGACATTCTTTAATAATCTCGTCTCGAAGATTGGCAGGAATTACCAATTGTGGTTCTTCATTTGCAGAATCTGGATTATAACGGTATAAAACACCACGTTCACTTCATTCACTTCATTTCCATCTTCTAATTCGTTAATTATCTTTTTAACCTCTGGGTCAGCTAATTGTTTAGATCGTAGCTCTGTCGGACTTCGTGTAGGTAGGTCTATTATAACGGAACAGATACCGCACGATTCACGATTTTCGTCGGTGCAAACTGGACGACTGAGTGTGTCTGCGATTACATTAGCTTTACCCGGAGTGTATTCAAAGTGTAGATCAAAAGCTTGAATTTTCAACGCCCATCGTACTAAACGACCTGATGGTGATTTTAAAGTAAGTAACCATTTTAATGGTTGATGGTCACTACCGACTATAACTGGATGTCCGTCTATATATCCACGAAAACGATCTAGAGCCCAAACGACTGCTAAAGCTTCTCGTTCAGTGGTATTATATTTACATTCAGCCGGTGTTAGAAGACGACTAGCGTATTCAATAGGCTTTTCTTCATTCTTTTCCCCTTGTAAAAGAACTGCTCCAAGGGCGTAGTTACTAGCGTCTGTTCTTAAAATGAAGGGCTTACTATAGTCCGCTTGGATGAGAATCGGTGAGATGGTCAATAACCTCTTTAATTCGTTAAAGGCTTCATCTTGGTCTGGGCCCCATTGCCATGGCTGATTTTTCCGAGTTAGCTTTGTAAGCGGCTCAACAATTTGAGCAAACCTCGGTATAAACTTACGGAACCATGAACATGTTTGAACGAACGTCCTCAGATGTTTCAACGATGAAGGCTTCTTCATATCTAGAATCGCCCGAATTTTATCATCATCAGCTGAAATACCATCTTGAGAAATAATGTGACCCAAGTATTTGACCGTTTCTCTCGCAAAAACGCATTTCTTACGATTAAGACGTAAATTTTACGTACGGACATGCTTGAAAACAGCCCGTAAATCTTTTATGTGTGAAGAAAAATCATCAGAGATAATAAGTAAATCGTCAAGATATGCTAATACTGTTGTGTCTTTTAACGTCGAACTGGATCTAAACTTATCAATTAGACGTTGAAACGTTGCGGGAGCGTTTTTCAGGCCAAACGGTAATCTTTTAAAACGAAAAGTTCCAAAAGATACAGTGAAAGCAGTTTTGTCCTGATCGCTAACTTTAACAGGTATTTGCCAATAACCAGCTCGTAGATCGAGTGTACTCATTACACAACCTCTCTTTGAAGACTGCAATAATTCATCGATACGAGGCATTGGATAAGTATCAGATTTCGTGATAGAATTTAATTTACGATAATCAACACAAAAACGAAAAGTTCCGTCGCGTTTTGGTACTAATAAAGCTGGAGCTCCCCATGCTGATTCGCATTCTTCGATGATGTCGTCAGCGAGCATCTTTTCGATTTCGGATTTCATAATTTCCTTTTTCGCTGGCGTTAAACGGTAAGGCGGTACAGCGACGGGAGGATGATCACCTGTATCTATATGGTGTTCAGCATATGGTGTAGGCCCTCCCCCTAGACTAAAGATATCATTAAATTCTACGAGAAGTTGGGCAAGAACATCACGTTCGCATTCTGGAAGGTTAATACCTTCTTCCGACTGCAGAACATCAGTAAGCGAACGGAAAACAACCGAACAACGAATGACAAGATGTTTAGGGGCCCGTGAGATATGGTTCATTGCTATATACCCCGAGGTGACAGACAGCCAGCGAATGGGAACAACCGAACAACGAATACAACACGTATGGGCGCCAAATTATAGTAGAGGTGACAGTCAGCAAGCGAACGGGAACCAACTGAACAACGAATGACAAAACGTTTAGGGGCCCGTGAGATATGGTTCATTGCTATATATTTTATTATTATTTATTTTATTGGTATAATTAGTAATACTTGCCAAAAAAAGCTTTCGTAATTTTTTGCATAGCCCGATAGAGGCTCTGACTTAAATAGTATCCGTCCAGTTTTAAATGTGTGGTAAAGTAATATAAACTTATAATAGTTTGGAATGAAAATTATTAAAAATTAGCTTATTTATGTGATTCCCCCCCAACTTAATTTTGGCAATTAAGTTGAATCGAGATTTCTTCTACGTGTGTTCATTTAACTGTACAAAATAAAGCTGGTTAGCGGTTTTTCAGTTATAGACGTTCAATGAATAATACAAACGGACTAAAATTAGTGGATACTATATGCTACTATATGCTAGATACTACATGGGACTATAATAATTCTATTTTAAAATGCTTACGTCCTGAGTGCATAAAAATAGTGTATCTAGTATCTACATCGTGTGATCCATAGGATTGTATAGGGAGCTTATTTTATCTTAAGATAAGATAAAGCACAGGCTTTCAACTTACATAAAGGGTTCAATGCAATCCAAATTTTAAAATACAGATAAACTACATCAACAAACAGATAGTATACGTTTCAAGAATCATTCTGTTCGCAATTTTTTTCTTTTCATTTTTTTCATACATTTTAACCCACACTTTATCTTAAATTTCAAACTTAACCTTACTAGATCCTTAATATTTTTAAATCTGTGTACGTACACTGTTCGTTTCGAATCGTGTCAACAACGGTTACCGGACTCGTTTCCACTTCATGGCGCTACTTGCAACCCAGTTAAACGTATCAGCAAAATTCGTCGGTTGTATTCTTTTGGTGATTTATCATTTTCATGTGTATGTAGAGAAAAGTGCGTATCAAAAACTATCAATAAACGCACGCGAGCAAATTCAGGAAAACATTTAGTTTAGTTTATTTGTTTTTGTTTTGTTTGCCCTTTGTTGGCGAGCATAGACTGACGAGCATGACTGACCGGTTGGTCGAGTGGTCGGTGGCGCTGACAGCACACCCAAAAGACGCGAGTTCGGTTCCCGCTCGGAGCAAATGATTGTGTGCATGAACATGTCAATTTGTTGCGTATCTGGCTGTAAAATGTCTACATATATTACGCATAAAAAATATTTACGTAGGTACGAGAATCAGTTAACTCATAGTACAGGTTATCTCTGCTCTGCTTGGGTCTAGATTACTGTATATGAAACGTCCTAGAAATTATTATTATTTTCATTACAAACGAACAAAACAACAATATAATTAAGCAAGCTTATTTATAGAAATGTACAAATAGTACACATGCTAATAAGCAGTACTTATTTGAAAATAGCATGATTTCATGGTATTTATGAACATGTTTATCACAACTCTAATGAACTTTTCAGGATACGTATCTCGCCGGCTACAGGATTCCCAAAGGTGCAATGGTGGTAGCATTGCAATGGGCTTTACACATGGATCCTGATGTATGGGAAGAACCCGACCGATTCCGACCGAGTCGCTTCCTTGCGCCGGATGGTAGCTTACTCAAGCCACAGGAATTTATACCTTTTCAAACAGGTATAATTAATTTTATCTGTATAAGGCTGCGCCGGCATAGCAACAGCCTTTTAGTGTATTCTTTTGAACGGAAAACAAACTGGGCTGAGATCTGGTTTTCTGATTCCGGGTAACAGAAATCAAGCGATGTCATTTTGGAAATAATATTGGCAATTTTGTCGAGAAATTTGAATTTTTAACATTCACGTCGTCGTATTCTGAAGTCACATTGTTTTATATATTAACTAGCGATCGCCCGCGACTTCGTACGGGCAGATGTCATGATTTGGAAAGTTTACGCATAAACCATAAATATTTCTGGAACCAAAAGAATACATGATTCAGCCGTTTCAAGTTTCTTTTCAAGTCTGCGAAGTTTCCTTTTGTCGGTTCAGCCGTTTCGGAGATTAGCCTGAAGTTTTATATATCAGGAGTTCAGAAATTCCTCCGCTTTTCAATTACCACAGATAGAGCTCATGAAATACAACTTTTTGTTTTGGGACCGCATGGTCCATATGCATAGTTTTCGAAAAAAAAATTACACTAAGTTATGGGGGAGAAAACGTCATTCATAATTCCTTCTTTTCAGTATTCATGTATTTTGCAATAGTAAACTAAATTCTATCAATGAATATTTTTAAGTGATTTAAGTAAATAATACTTTAATAAATAAATAAATTAAAAAGAAATCATCATAGTTTTCCATATGGACTATTCAATAATTTACAATAAGTAAATATATTGTTATATGGGGATATGGTTTTAATGCAAATTTTTTTAGATGTCATCCTCAATCGAATGACTCCTAAACCGAATCTTTACTGCCATTATCTGCTTTTATTCATCACGTTTTTGAAGTTTGAGTACCCTAATTGTGATTTAAAAAAAAATGCCAAATATTATGCGATCCTATGAATACAGATGTAAAATTTATTATGGATTTTATGAACTCGAATTTTTAATTCCAAGGAAATAATGTAAACAAAGCTATGTTACTGTCAAAGTGACATTTTAGGTTTTATCACACCAACGGCCTGCAGAAGAGATACTAGAATTTTATCTAAATTATAATTTAGGTAAAATAGTACCTAGCATTGATTACGTAAATATAATTATAATAAACCTATATTTTTTTATTAATAAGGCCCAAAAATGCCTGTAGTTTTGCCAGTATTACTTATTAATTTTATTTGAATATACTCTATTCCAGTGTTGTGTTTCTTAACCAAAACGTGGAAGAGTATTCTTAGATTATTGGAAGGAGTCGGGTTTCCCTCAGTTAAACTTTCTATGGGATTAAAAATTCAAGTTTAGTTCATTTCTCGTAAATGAACTATATATTCATACATATATATATATATTCATACTTTTATTGTTAGGTACATTGATTTGTTAATTGAATGATGGATTTATTATTTTAAATAATTTTGTAAGTATCCCTATTTTGCTAATAACATGGGTAATAATAACAACCATCGACCATTATAAAACTAACATAAAAACACATCAGTCTTAATTGTAACTTAATTTGAAATAAATTAAAGTATAAATAACATAACTGTGTCCTGATAGCCCAAAGCGCAACAAACCTGTCTCAAATTTATAAGGCCATAGGTTCATGGTTCGAATCCGGGCGTGTACTAATGCGTTTTTCTGACTTATGTACATAACTATCACTGACTCCGTACTTCGGAGAGCACGTTAAGCAGTCGGTACCGGGCGCTATCAATAGATGGCGATCGTTACAATCCCCAACCCGTAGTGGAGCAGCGTGGTGGATTTAAGCTCCAAGCCCCCCCTCATACTGGGGGAGGCCTAAGTCCCTGCAGTGGGATAAAAATGGGGTGATGAAGTAAAGCGAAGTGAACATAACTGTAACATGATTGGATGAACAGATGTAGATGACGAAATCACAATTAATTTCGTCTGAAACTTACCACCACGCCAACCAGGTAACTTAACAAAGCTTTATTCAAGTATGTCTTTCACTAGAATTTGCGAGACACAGTTATTACACGAAAGCATACGAGTTTGGTACTTTAGCAGATAGCGCACGCTTAAGTATACCTACCCAACGCGTAAAGCAAGACGGTGCATTATCGCATAAGCAGTAGAGAGGTATTTTGCTTTTGAGTGTGAATACTACTTACTACCAAACATAATTAAAAAAAGAAATCGGACTCTAGAAGTTTCTATTTTGAGATTTTAGTAATTTTCAATTGATGTAACATAATTTAGATTCTGGTATTCATATTTTTTTAAATTTTCTTACTCGTACATAAAATTATTTACAAGGACACGCGAGAATAAAAACATTACTGAGCAATTTCCCGATTGAAGGACGAAAACTAAACTATGAAAACTAACTAGGTACACGTATTTGAACAAAGTTTTGGGTTTTACCAAGTATCACAAAATGATGTAAATAATTTATTTGGTAAAATACGTTGCTTAAGAAATTACTCAGTCCAAATTAAGATATTGGTACTTTTATGTATAATTATTTATCTTTCGCATGGTTTCTTTTTAAATCTTTTTATATAAATGTTGGCTCATACCATATTACAGTTCAGCAAAGTTTAACCGACTGAGAATGTAATGCAGTGTTTGAAACCGCTTAATTTTCTGCACTATTCGAGGTATTAGTGAGGATTTTTATTTGTACGTATATAAAAAAATATACGTATGTAAAAAAAGCTAAGTCTAGACTACCTTGAACTGGTGAGCATCCATGACGAGACTAAAGACTCTTTCGGTCTTACATCAGGGGATTTTAATATACGCCACGACGGCTTTGTTTGATATTAGAAATAATATTGATTGATTTCCAAGTGAGAGCTTATCTCAGTTTGTCTATGTTAATGTGAAAAAAAAGCTCTTCAGCTTTATATATTAGGATAATACAGAGTATAGATATATAAAGTGGCACATCGACATTGTAATGACATATTATTCTCTTTCGTGTCAGGTAAGCGCATGTGCCCCGGTGACGAGTTATCTCGTATGGTCTCTTGCGGCTTGGCGACGCGACTGCTGCGAAAGTGGCGAGTGCGATTGGCGGGTGATCCTCCGAGTGCACACGACATGCTGGGAACTGTGGGAGTGACTCTTGCTCCACCTAAAGCACTGTACTACTGTGATCCTATATGAGATTATGTGGTTTCATAAATAAATAGTTAAACGGCTCAGTAGAAATAATAAAGTTCCATATTCTTTTTTTGTAAATAACTTAATGTACATATTAACATGAAATCTTTCACCCAAATTCACCTTGTCCTAAACAACACTGCAATCACTAAGATATATTCAATACCTATTGCATACGATGCAAACTTAACTTCAAAAAGATTTATTAATTTAATAAGAAATTACGTTTCCGTTTAACTATCGAATGCCCTATTTATAGCAAAATGTAACAAAATTCCTCTAATTGATTCAATAATATAGAAGTAAGAAATCGAATTTGAAAAAGGTTTTATTGCAAAAAGCCCATACTTTTGAAAAACTTTAGATTTAACTTTTACTCATATAATAAGTAATATTTCACTCTACAATTTACATTTATTGAATCGATTTGGAAAAGATTTTATTGAAAATAGCCCAGAATTTTAAAAGCTTTGTAAAAAGCTTAGCAAACATTACTCACATGAATAGTGATACCCATGCTAAACCTGAGTTGGGAAACTGCACCCGTCAATAATACAGAATGTCACGCGTTGCGTAACATGTATCAATATACCGATTACACTCACTTTTTTATTCCTTTTTATGAAATTATTATTGACCTGTTAGGAAAATACGAAAAAGTTAATAATAAAAATAAAAAATTTCAACAAAACATTTTATTCAACGTACGAACCTTCGGTCAGAAGATCCAGTAAAACAAACAAAACGCATCATTTACAAAGCATTACATAGAATAAACTCGATTGAAATAATCTACCGGTGAGTTTATAGTTAAATAACACATTCGTAAGTTGTTACAGCGAACTCTATGTATACCTACTTTGTTAAATTAACAACTACTTTAGGATTATATGGTAATCTTAGTCATGTATCTTCAAACAGACACGTCTCACGGTTCCTTAAAATAAACAGTTTGTATTGCGCCCTCGACTAGTTCATGAACGTTCAGTACAATCAGAACGGTTAACTTTGAATCATAAAAATCAATGACCACGATTGACAATAACCACGATTCAAAGACACTTGCATACATTAACATTCTGACAACATAGATGAGATCACACATTGAACAACATTCTTCTTATGCTTGTTTATTCGAATTTAACGCAATACCTTCACTTAACTAGAGTCTATTGTTTCGTTTTGGTACACTAGAACACACGATATAATACATAAAACTTAACTCTACACGACGTGCATTTGCAAAATATAAATCTGACGCTCGCGGCGACATGTAGATATCGTCGGATAATACTGCAAACTCACACGCCACGCGCCATTCTTTACGATGGGTGTCTATAAAATTAATAAAGTTAATTAAATTTAGAGTTAACTGCTAAATTGAACACTTTATGCACAGCCTTGACGGTCGCCGGCGCGACGTCATCACCTAATCTAAGAGGACAATAATATTACGACGTGATCGATGCGCTCTAAAACGAGTCATCTGTAGAATACTGGTGGGTGTTGAATGTGGAGTGGACGAGGCGTCTAGTTGGCGCCCACGTTGCGTACATGCAGTAGATCGTTCGCGGGTGGTGGCGCGGGCACGGGGGCCACGGGCAGATCTTCCGCCGTCCGTGATACGAATCGCAGCCTGAACGCTTTAGGTGCTATCGTCGCACCCACCGTACCTTCCAGGGACGGTAGCTCCGCGCCGTCTTCCACTTGAATATCAAACTGATGCATTATACACGCGAAGAACATGAACATCTCCATGCGTGCTAAAACGTCGCCGAGACACATCCTTCGACCGACGCCAAAAGGCATGAAGTACTCGGGCCGACGAATTTTGCCGTTGACGTCGATGAAACGGCTCGGGTTAAATTTATTGGGCTCGTCCCACAGGTTGGGGTCCATATGAACACAGTTGATCAGAGGCACCACTTGGGAGCCCGCCGGAATCGTGTAGCCGTTAAGTTCCACATCCCTGTTAACAAAATAATTCTTCTTAGTAAAACCATTAAGGGAATTATTATTTTTTCTAATATATGTTTAGCCTTTGTGAAAATGTTATTAGAGAACGGTAAAAAGCCGTTTAATAGAATCGACTCGGGTTGTCAGTCTTCGTTTTAGTGATTCGATAAAGCAATAATTGTTAACATTGGCCGACCGGGCGTAGCTCCGTTGTCACAATTTAAATAGTAGCCAGCAGGTTACGTTGTAGTACCACTTACATAGATCATAGGTCAGTTATTGTTGAATTCATCTTAATTTCGATAAAAATTACGGAAAATCGGTACTTGCAGAAAATAATTATAAATGAAATTAATAGTGCTTCTTTGTATAGGTATATATTTTTTATATATATATCGACATCAAACAGTGATTAAATTTAATCTAGTTGTATTTGAATTATGTCAGTTTTGTATATCTCAAAATTCGTATATATTTAAATTTTTCATACAAATAATTTTACCTACCAAATACAGAAAACTAAAATTTAAAAACAAATGGCACTTTTAGATTTTTTTGGTGTAGGTAACATTAGTAGGATTTTCTTATTAAAATGCACTTGCTAAACATATGTTATAAACGAAAACAAATAATTTCAAAAACAATGTCATACTTACTTAGTGGGCGAATGTGTAGTGGCAAGGGGCACTATGCTGGACATCCGCAGTGTCTCCAGAATAGTAGTCTCAGTGTAAGTCAAGTTGGGCATGTCCTCAATATTAGGTAGGCGGTCGCGACCGACCACAGTGTCCAATTCCTCTTGCACTCTCCTCTTGACCTCCGGGTTCCTCAGCATAAACACCATCATCCACAAAAGAGATGACTTGATAGTCTCCATCCCCGCCGAAAATAGATCGCCAAGAATTTGTTTCAGTTGAAGTTCTATAACAATATATAAATAGTGATTTATAATACTATTACGTCGTAAATTACAAAAGTAATAATTTATTAAGTGTTGGTTGTATATCTATCTTCATTAATAACATAAACTCACCATGATCTCTACCTTCGAAAAGTTCGCTAGCTCTCCCTTCATTTTTAGCTTTTTCTATTTCAATAAGGTAAACGTCTATTAAGTCCCTAGTATTGCTGTTATCGAGAGTGGCTCGGTGTTCATCTATGAGGGTTTGATAGAACTCAAACATTTCTTCTCTGTTCTTCATGACTTTTATTTGTGCCTGAGCTTTACCAGGAAGATACTGTGAAAGACATTATCAATATAAATACAACTGGTCAAGTAGTAAATGTTTTTAACACGTGTTTTTTTCAAACCATATTCATTTTTTTTCTTTTATTTTGAAACACTTACGTTGTAAATAGGTATGTATTCGCCGTAATGAATTTCGCCGAACAGTCGCATTCCTTCTTCTATCAGTTGATTCATTCTTTCGAACCGTGGGTCTCCTTGGCTGAAACGAGCTGACATTGTGATACCGCAAATTACGTTTGACACTCCGAGAGCCAGCAGTGGGTTGGCGTCTATCGGAGCACCTTCAGTTCGTAGCAGATTCAATATCAGTTCGTTGATTTCGTTCTGTCGAAGGACAAAAAGTAATTTAGCAAAATATTCACTGCATCAGCTTTATAAGGTAATTTATATCCATATAAAAATGTGGAAAAACCCATTAAATATAATTTTGATTTTATTTTAAAGCGAAATGTTTATTTAGTGAGTTTATAGCATGTTATATAATTTTTTTTTCGTAAAACTCACTTTGATCCTTCCTTCCATGATTTTCTTGCCGTTGCCCATGTATGTCATGCCAAATTCGCGAAGCTTTTCATGGAGGAAACGGCGTTGATTTTTCCATAGCTTGCCCTCGCTGTTAATTATGCCTGCGGTCAAGAGGAAATGTCAGTGCTTGTATGTGGTGCGACAGGTGCCTCCTTCGGAGGCACTCTATCTCGTCAATCATAATTGACTTATACATCTAGGGCTACTTTAAGTATCGTTATCAATGTTTTATCTACATTGTACCTAACCAAACAAAAAAAAAAACTAATCTCAATATTTGACCGATAGTACTAAAAATTATCTCTGGTTAAGTTAAGACGCAAATGCTAAAAAGAACAATGAATAATATGTCTGATTTTTTAAAAGAACTAGAGATCAGAATTATGGACATTAATAAAAAAAACCCGATAAAGTGTAAAATGAATAATAGTTTACCTAGTCCATCAAGTGTATGCATCATTGGCGTGCTAGGGCGACCGGTGAACTCTTCGCGGCGGAAGGCTTCGCGGATGAGTCGGTAGTCGCTGAGCACCACCGTGAGCTGGTTGCCGAGACGCGCCGAGAATAACGCGCCATAGCTACGCGCCAGCTCCAAGAAGGTCTTGTGACGCACTCCGAGGAAAGGCAGGTATCCGACAACAGGAGGTCCCCAGGGTCCAGGCGGCAGCTTGCGTAGGTCGCGCAGCAATGTCAGCAGCCGTGCTGTAAGCAGCATCACGCACACGCCCGCCACCAACGGCAGTGAGGTATGCGCCACGCAGTAGTTCAACACTTGCCATCCCGCCCACAGCAGCTTTGAGTTGGCAAACATTTTTAAATTGTCTCTAAATTAACAAAATCACTAAAAGCCTTTCGGTTTTTTTTTAATATCAGAAGTTCATATCGCTATTTCGCGTAAAGTGTCTCGCGCGGTAATGTGAAGATGGTCAAGAGGGTCGCGAACGCGTTGATCTGTCGCACACGACCGTCAGTTGCGTACTGGTGAGCCGCTAGCGTGGCCTTGCCAATAAATACGCGTTGGGTGGCGTACGCGCAGGCTCGTCCCACCGTCGCCCCTCTCTCCGCCGCTTTTCCATCGGTTGCTACGAAATTCGTAGCACTTCGTAGATAGCCTGTGTTCTGGCTTAATGCTGTGGAGAATGCATTACGAGGACTTTAAATTATTTTCTGTATTTTCATTAAGCGTAATCAATCAACTAGGTTACCGAACACCGGTCGTTGTTACTATTCGGTAACCGAATCACAGCTAAGAGTCGACTTTGAAAGCGACCTCGCTGTGCGTTGGTCGCACGTGAGAGTTAAAATTCGGCGAGGGTATGACACTGCGTCCGAGGTCACCCCTGCGCGGCGCCAAACGGATCTGAATGCAAACGATAAGATTCACAAATTGCGTAAGCGTAGTCCGAATCAAGGTGAGGGCGGGTCGTCGACTCGCTGCTGCAGCCTTGGGCGCCGCCGGACGTGCACTGCCACTGGCTTCCATTACTCTAGCATTCATTATTTTCAATAAAAAATACATTTCTTATTCATATCACGATATATGAGGAACGTCATGAACTTTGAGATTAAGTGGGATAATAATTGTTTATTGTATTAACACATTTCTTATACATGTATTAATGGGTGATCCTTAGAAAACTATTTTCTGATTAGTTTCAATTTGCTACTTCGTGGGTGTGGCGATTAAGTACGCATTCTTTGACTAGGTGAAAACTATTGGAAAGATTTTAATAAAATCACTATTGGTGATTTTTAACCCCCGACGCAAGAAGAGGGATGTTATAAGTTTTGACCTGTGTGTGTATCTGTGTATCGGATGAGCCGATTTGGCTGTGGATTTTTTTATATGAAAAGTGAATTAGTCGGGAGTGTTCTTAGCTATGTTTGATAAAAATCAGTCCCAAATAACCGCCGCCACAAAATGGCGGATATCATATTTTTTCACTACTCCATCAATATGGGTATCAAATGAAAGGACTTGACTAGTAGAATACTATACACTATGACAAATTTCAAATCCAAGATGGTCGCTACTACAAAATGGCGAACTACATATTTTTTTCATTTCTCCATCAATATGTGTATCAAATGCAAGGACTTAAGAAGTACAAGAAGGACAGAACGCCTTTGAGGATCAAAAATCATTAGACAATGAACAAACTTGTATTATTTCACACTTTTTAAAAGTCAGTTTTTTTTTGTGTCGGGGGTTTTACAAATTTTTAATTACATTTTATATTATTTTATTTGGCGATTTTAATAAAATCACCTTAATATCAATTTTAGCAATTACACAACGTAAGTTGTAGCTGAAAATTTAAACAAATAAACCTTGGAAGTTGGAAGTCAACTTACGTTCATAATAGATAAATAAGTAATCTCATAGTGCAAACGGATTAAACCAGCCTCGATTTCATGCGCTCAAAGTACCATACCTGGATAGTTCTATTTTTATATGACAGCGACCGCCCGCAACTTTGTCCACGTGGTTTTTTTTCGTGATTTCTAATTTCTAAAATTTCGAATGTTTGCGTCGGACCCCTAAATGTTTCCAGAATAAAAAGAAGAAATCGTTCAGCCGTTTCAAATTTTAGTCCGGACAAACAGACAGACAGACAGACAAAAAGTATATCAGGTAAATGAAATGTAAAGTTATACTTTACGACCAGATCGTTTTCTTTGTTGGATCGACGCATCGCTACGAATATTTCACTTATTCACATACAATTTTTTTTTAAACCATAATTAATTTACTTTTATTTCGAAACAGTAACGTTTCATATGTATTCTTGGTAATGTATTTCTTTCGACCCGTGCCTCTTCTTGGCTGAATCGTGCTGACATTGGGTTGGCGTCTATCAAAGCACATTCATTTTGAGAGCAGATTTAATGTCAGATAGTTAATTTTATTCTGTTGGAAAACAAAAAGTAATTTAACATATTGACTATATTAGCTTTATAAGGTAAATTATATGCATATGAAAAATACCGCGAATGACGTTTGATAATCCGAGGGCCAGCAATGGGTTTGCATCTGTCGGATCACCTTCAGTTCGGAACAGATTCAATATCAGCTCGTTGAGTTCGTTCTGTTGAAGGGCAAAAAGTAATTTAGCATATTGACTCTATTAGTTTAATAAGGTCAATTACATGCATCTAAAATCTGTTAAGAAAACCCAAGGAGACCCACGTCTTCTCGGTTAAATCGCTCTGACATCATATATCTGATCTTTTACAATATTTACAATATTTGAAAATGTTACGTCAACTTATTGATTTGTAAGAGGACTGTCTGTAAAGACAATAAAGTGGTTATTTCGTACTAGGTACATAGTCTAATTAGCAACGTTTTATTTGACGTGACGGCGTTACATAACAAGTCATATTCGTACAGTTAGCAAACAACAGTTATTTATCCTTAATATTCAAAAGATATATTTATACTCGTCCTCTGAGTTTTAACATATTGTTAACACCTTAGCCATTCGCGGCGCGTGTGTTCCACACTAATCGATGCTAATATGGCTACGGCTGTTGTATCTAACGCAGTTTGTATTTGCGGCACAGACTTATCTAATGTGCAGCATATAAGTTTACAAGTCACGCGGTCGCAACGGACACTCGGCCAAAGGATCAACGACCGTACCTGCTATCGGCAGGACTGCATCGATTTATTTGGTTTTCTTTAATGAGAGCATAGATCACAGATATACCTTTTAATAAAATTTAATTATGTATAATACAATTAGACATTATCACTACAATCGCCACATATTATAAAGTCCCATGCGGGGTTTGTCTGTCTTTCTGAACGCAATAAACTCAAAAACTACTGAACGGATTGGCATATTATAGACATCAATGGACAGAGTGATTCAAGAGGAAGGTTTACATGTATAATTTATTAAAGTTTTGTGGAATTTTTTTTAAATATGACAATTATTGTTGAAGAAGTCGGAATAAAATCAAACCAGCTGCGGGTTTTCATCGAAAACGCTGCCTAATCCCTTTCAGATATAACAAAATAATGTATGGAGGAATTGTGTCTTTTTTACAGGACCAAAGAAAAGTCCGCAACAGCATAAGTCTATCTATTATTGACAGCTTACTATACCTATTTTATATATATAAAAAAAATGGTGTTATATGATAAAGTAATTGGAAAGCAATTTATACGAATACAGTATTAATCCTTATCAAATTAAATACGTTATTTACCTTCAGCATTTCATGCACATTAAGATTGCCCTTTACATTATATCATTTAAATTAATATCTTACGAACTAAATATGAATAAAATATATTAAAATACTCCAAGTAGGATGAACTTACGTTACATTTAAATCTAATTAAATCCAATCCACACGTTCGCTAATACGATGCTACGACAGAAAAAAACATTATGGCTTATATGCTTTGCTACCCGTGCGAAGCCGGGGCGGGTCGCTAGTACTATTATAAAACGATCAAGTAGTACATACGAGATATTCTAAAGGTGATAAACTAATAATTATTATCATTAAACTTAAAATTCTCATTATTTTTATCTGATTGTCTGTCCACTTGTTTGTACTCTAGGAAGTTAAAAACAACGAAATAGATTTTAACGACATTTTCACGTTTTAAATAAATCAGTAGGGTTCAACATAGGTAAATATGCTGCTATTTTTAGAATTATGGAGTAAGAATATAAGTAAGATAGTGTTCATAGAGGGTTTCACTAAATACATGAGAGCTGTAAATAGCTATCTTCTGTAGATTAAATACAGTGCGGGCAGTTGCCGATCACATGTAGTTATTTATAACAAAATAATAACAATAACATCTGGGACATCTCACATAACTCCATCTAGTCCCAAACTAAACAAATATTGTATTATAGGTACTAAACGACTGATATATATACTTAAATATTCTTTATAATCTATAAATATATATAGATATTATATGACTGGGATTTAATGAAAACAACGAAATAATTTTAGTATGCGTTACAAATTATTCTTCGAAAAACAAACAACGGTTACGTTAAGTAAACAGAGGACATAAAACAGAAAAAAATAGAAAGCTTTTATGTCTTTTGCGGCCCTATAGTCTCAGAGAGATTACACGTGCGTACCCATTTCCCTATCAAAGGCTATACACGTGCCTTAGTCATAGTTTGTAAAATTTGAAACTCCATTCAAAAGTCAAGGAGCTTCTGTGAAAATATATGAACATACGAGTATGACTTATTATTGATTTGGTTTGTTTATCGCAGCCGTCAGTATCTTAATTAGTTTTGAACTATACAATGAAGCTTTCGTACAACTAAAATAATTTGCCATTGAGAAGATGAAATCCATTTTAGATCTTCGTACGAAATTTATATTTATGTACGTATGTAAAACCTTGATCTACATCTATATCAATAAAACTCTTCTAGCTTTAGAAACGGAATGTGTGGCGATCGCAAAATACCTGCATCGTAAAATAAAAAATAAAAATTGTTAGTAAATATAATAAGTGTTACAGATTCTTACGAAGTACGTGATTCTTTTGTTATTGATTGTAAAAAAATAAATTGTTAGTCATTAAACACGTAGGCGCCTACCTGCCGCGGAAGTGACGGCGCTTGAGATAAAGGGGATATTGGGCAATTTTAATTCTCATTAACATTGGTTCTAAATGACATACACATCACTTACCATTAGGGAAATCCGCACTTAGATTGGTATTTAGTTAACACGGATTATTTGGTAAACCATTTGGTAATTCATTTAACTAATTTTGGATGTCATTAACACTACTTGTAATAGAAATTTAGGGCAAATCGGTCTCATAGTTTATGCACAATTTGACTTTTTAGCATAGTGTAATTACAAATAAAGTTTTATTTTAATCACCGAAAATCCGTACGATAAAATTCAGGGTCGAACTTTACAATATACAGGTACAAGATGGTTCTCATTTTTGGATTTAATCTTTTTTCCATGTTGTGTTAAATATTCAATAGTCCAAACACGTCGACATTTCCCAACCTGTCGCCACTATCAATGTATCGAATCAGCTCATTTAAGTATGTTATTGCCAGCTCATTGTGTCTGGCGCCTGTTTGTTCACTGAAATTCTTTTGTGATTAATAACTCTCTTTAAGAATAATATCGACAAATATTGCAATTGACAACACTCATATGCAAGACTTAAAAAATTATTACATGTAGGTGTTACATCTTTTCGTCATCGATGAATACGACTTCAAAGTCAATCGTAACCGCTCTATACATTCTTATACAATTTTACAACATTACGTACAAACTACGTCTCATCCTTTTACTCAGTCCCAAATTATAAGATAATTTTGAGAATTGGGTACTTCTAAGATTAATATGACAAAGTTAAATTTTTCATGTAGTTAACTATATACAAACAAAGAAATGCTATTAACACGTAAATACTTAAATACTTCTTGCCCAATTTAGGAACGTTGATTTAGACCCATTTTAGGTAAAATATGTTTTGTTCTTTTTTTGCACTTGTTACACCTATGTTGAAAGAAAGAGAAAAAATATAAATTAACTATTCTGGGTCTAAATAAATGTTTCGAAATCAGACAGTTAGAGGTAAACAGATTTATTTTTAAAGGCTTACTCATTTGAAAAATAATCTCATGGATCTTTCGTTTATTTTTAAGTAAAAATCATACGTCAATACAAGAAAAAAAAATATTATACTGTCGACTATCTTTTGAAATTTTTTATTCTATATGTATTTCCAAATAAGCGATCATTCGAAGAACCAAAATAACGTACAGACGTGTATGCCTTGACCAATTTTTATGAAATATATAGCAGTTATGTTTCGGTCATAAATTAACGATGCATTATCGTGTGAACGGCACCAGGCAAATTTATTATGATAATTATCGCAAAAAATAACAACTGCGACCTTGAGTCAATAAAACTGGGTGACACATTTACGTTGGAACCTTACGAGATAAAGTTGGACCCCGTGACATTCACTCACTCACGAGTATTTATAACAAAGAAAAGAAAAATGTGTTTCAAATTAAGCTTATCGAAGCCGGAGATAGACAAATTTAGGAATGATTTAGAGGTCGGATTAACCCCGCGTACCTCTAGACAAAGCATTCATTGTTTAAAAATCGAACTCATTAATCGTAGAGAACGTAAATTGGGATGCTAGTTTCACTCTTTCGAGCTAGCCACGTTTTGGTACGTTAGAAGGATTAACATTTCTCTCTATATAGGAAAAACGTGGAATCGGTGTTTCTTTATCTATGATAATCCATTTAAATATTAGCTAATCCATTTAGTGCGCAACAAAAAAATTTAAATTAAAAAAAAAATTGAGTAAGAATTACATTATTTCGTATTTTTATATACTTAAATGTATATTTGCAGCAATAACTTCAGTTTGATTATTATCGGTTATTAGAAATGGTAATTGAAACAGTAATTATGGGGAATACTTTTTAATAAACCGTAACATACGGTTGACTCGACGCAGAGAAGAAGATGCATGAAAAAGTTTCATTTACTGTTATCATATCATTTAATGTTATTATCGGGTCAGTATTTATATGATGAATATTAATACTGGCACCGGGTCTTGGTTGTTATATGTATGTGGTGTCTTCACTTGGCACCCAAAACACAAGCTAATGCTTAGTTTGGGACTTAGGCGTTGTTGTGATTGTGTGTGTTATTATTATTATTATTATTATCCTGTCTAGATTGAGTTTGGTGAGCAAAGTTATTGCTCCTTTCTCATAAAATTGTTCCGCTCTTAGAGAAATATACCCTGCAGTAACTTGTGCAAAATGGAAATGAAACTTATTCGTCGGACTTCAGTTTACCTGTTGGTAAAAACGTCTAACTACATTAACTAAGAGCTACAATAACATGGACCAAAAAAACATAACATAGAAATAATGATCGTCTGACTGTATGAAACTCATCATATTTGAAATATGGACAAACACAAATGAGGACAAGGTGCTAATTGTGGTGTCGTCCGTGTCACAATGAC
The DNA here is from genome assembly GCA_949709985.1 of Luffia ferchaultella. Lineage (NCBI taxonomy): Eukaryota > Metazoa > Arthropoda > Insecta > Lepidoptera > Psychidae > Luffia > Luffia ferchaultella. The sequence goes on from OX453244.1 coordinate 11,611,852, forward strand.
GCACTGACGCACTGACTTGACGTGCGTCAATCTTTGTGAATCGCTACGATAATATGCTACGATTGCCCTTTTTTCTACTCAAATTCAATGCAAGTCAACGTAAAAAAAAAATAACCAAATGCGACTTGGACTCAAGCTATGAGGGTACCGTACTGTGATATATAACCCATTTTTAAAAATTTATCACTGCCAGAAGACAGGAAAACGCATATGTCAAATTAAAAATATTCTCAAAAATTCCACTTAAAATTAAAAATTAGTAATCTTCTGATTTTTTGACCATCTTTTATACCAAATAAGATCCTAGATCAACGAGAAGTACTTCGTAAGTTCTCCACTATACAATAGTTGTGACGCAAAATCCTACAGATTTACGTATTTGATATCAGTATCAACTTCATACCTCTACCCATTCACCAATTCATGAGAAAATGAAAGTTTACAAACAGACAGACAGCCGACAATTCATAAATTCCTTGGAAACGACTTAACCGGGTCGAATAGTTTAAACTGTATTCTATTAAATTAGATCCCAATGGGTCTCATTACATAGATTACCATCTACGTATGTATGTATCCTTTAAAATTTTGTGTTAATTGTCAAACACTTGTGAACTACTAAAAGGCGGAAAATAAACCTTTTTTTACCAAAAATATAATCGTTTTAGAAAAAGTACACAACTAGGGTAATTTTATTTTGTTTGAAAACAGTTTTATTTTATTTAAAATGTTTTTAATTTCCCGCTATCCAAGAGTTGTTCATTTGGGTCTGATTTTCGAAAATCGAGATTTCATCATATCTTCACGTTTCGAGGTCCAGGGAAGCCATTCTGACCATTTTCGGATGGACATCCGTATATGTGTGTGTGTATGTAACTATTGTTGTCGTACGATATCTTGAGAATGGATTGACTGATTAAGACCCGCGATACGGCGTTTGAAAGGGTTCATCAAGACTTAGATCTGATTACATTTTGAAGTCAATCTGTTTCAAAAATATTAAATATATATATATATACATTTTTTTTACGTTTTTTTAAATAACTTTGAGATTTTATAACCGATCTACTTAAAACCTTCTATACGTTTTTTTTTACATAAAAAACTACGTCGAGTACGGTAAAAATTTCTAAATCGAACGACGCGTTCAAAAGATATCACAGTTCACAAAATTTCCAAAAAAGTGTTTTTTTAACATAACTTTGAGATTTTAAGATCAATAAATTTTTGGTTGTACACAAAACTTTTGTTGTTACAACATTACATATAATGCCGTAAATTGCATTAAAGTAAAACTAAGCGTTCAAAAAATATCGCAATCTACAAATTTCCTAAAAAGTGTTTTTTTAACATAACTTTGAGATTTTACGATCAATAGATTTTTGAATTTGCAAAATAGTTTTGTGCTTAGAAAATTGCATAAAATGCTGTAAACTGCATTAAAATCAGACGAAGTGTTCAAAAGATATCGCACTTCAAATATTTCCAAAATAATATTTTCTTTGATATGTCCCAGGTTTCTGAGCTTGAAGAACTCTAAATGTATAGAAATTTTTGAATATTATGAGCTCAAAGAGCTCAAAAACCACGAAAATCAATATTTTGAGTTCGAAAAGTTTTCAAATTTTTGAGCGTTTTGAACTCGAAAATAGCGGGAAGTTTTGAAACTTCCCGCTTTTCTATAATATCCTTGAGGATGGCTTGCAGGTTCAACCGATTTTTTTTATCTTATCGATGTGGATGCAAAAAAAAATATTGTCAGTGACCCCCTAATTAAACTTGACAAATTACGCATTAACGTTTTTATTTGGTCCACTACCAACTAGAATACAAGTTTTAACTTTCGTCTAACGGCATCAAAGAAAGAACTTTTATGAGTGTATTTTGCTTTCCCAATTTCGGTACAGTACGCAAAAAAATATAATTGAGAATGTATTAATTGCATTTAGGGATATTATTTTAATAAATTTAAACACTGGGCATTTATATTTTGCGTTGTATTATGAATTGGAGGTTACCGCAAGCTGTAGAGTTACTGTTTCATTCAGGATTGTTTATTTAGATTTGCTTTAGTTAAAATCTATTTTGCCTTTTTCTGTCAAATCCAAATGTCACGAAGAAAGAAAAGGACATTCTCGACGATTAGTCGAAACGTCTTCATTAATAGTCTTGTGCGAACAAGTTCTGAGAAAAACAACAGAAAACGTTTAATCTGATTCGAGTTTTCTAGAAAACGTTAGAACGTCTGCACCTTGTAATATAAAAACTGCGTACTGGATAATGTGTTAATCAATAGTCAGTCTGATTCGAGTGACTGCTGACCGAAGAAGTCAAAGTTTTGACATACTAAATGAATGCGACGTCAGCGAGTATAAAAATGTGTTAGCCCTAAGGCAAACGCTATCCATCCTTGGGGATCCTCCCTCACTTGGGGAATTGATTATACGTGAATTGTAATTTTTTTTTTCTGTAACTGGGTGTAAAATACTATACTATATGTATGTATAAAAATTGCAGACTCCGTTTAATTTGGTATTAGATGGTCATATGTGAGATATACCGGGTGTTATTATTATTATTATTATTACGCTGACTCCGCAGTGCACTGTTGTTTTAGCGAAACAGAACTTGCCGTATATTTTACTCAACGTGTCACATTGTCTCTATAAACAAAGGAACCCACGATTTGGTTCCTCATTCATGTATGGAAGAAGTCTATCTTTTTATAACCGAAAATTTGTATGATTTAGTCTGATCTAAAAACATTCTTAAGTATGTTTCCTTTCTAATTTTTTTTTTTCATGCAATACTACCTATAAATAAATATGTCTGTTTACTAGGGTTTTAATATTTACCAAGATTACTTATAATGGAATTTCAGATACTCGTAAATAAAAACATAAATGTTAACATTACAGACGTATTTAAAAAGGAAAGACAGCGTAGTGAAACATGTCCAAGGACGCTTTGATAAAATTAAATACTTATGAAAAATTATTCAATTGGAAGTTTTTTGTGATGTGAAATTTTATCGTAACCTGATACACATGATACATGAACTTTTTTATGTCTACAGCAATCCTGGACGCGACCGGCAAGCTTTTGGTGTATTGTGCGCGTTCCAGGTATTGACAATTAAGCGAATCAGAAATTTTTAATTGTTCACTTTTTGCTTGTCGCGCTTTATCTTTCCTTTTTCATTGGTTGAACTTGAAATAACAAACAAATTGCATACAAGGAAAAATTCTCCGTATTTTTTTAGTTGTTTTGTTATTAATTAACCAATTTTGGAAACGTGTTATTCCATATCTAACTTTTAAAATAGAAATATAAATATTTTTTTGTAATTACAACTCTTATTATGTCATCGGCAATAATGACAACCAGCTCTTAGACTATAAAAGTAATTAATTTTAAAAAGTGATATTTTTTATATACGCCATTTTCATATAACACTTGAGTGATCCGATAATGTAACCTGGGTTATCTGTCGGTTATGTCACATTTATGCAGTGGAAACAAGAGTGTGACAAAGTCATCATCGTTTCGCAACTCGCATCGTTTTATATTTAGACACATTTACTATTATTATATATCGCAATTACGAATTTAGTACGAAATTAACTAAAAATATTACCAAATTCAGTAGATCCAAAGACAAAAACCAGTTCAATTGTCTTGAATCTGACTAAGATTTAATTAACTAACAAATTATTTTCCAAGTAATACCATGAGCGAATTCAATTTATCAAATTATGTATATTTTAACAGGCTAAAACTGTTAATTATGAATATTTGGTTGAAAGATATTTCAACATATTTTATTGTGCTGTCATGATTCTGCTAATAAAGTTATAATATCAACAATAGCATCAAAGTGACGCCGCCTCGCCTGCGCCGTGTTGTCGGTCCGTGCGTTGTCGTTTCGAGTGTTGCGCGCGCGCACTTGTTACAAAGTATTTTAATGACGTAAGCAGCCGTTTCATTAGAATTTTATATTTCATGAGTTATCGGTGTCACTTTGAAGATTACTTAAAAACTCTTATAAATGTTTTTACAATTTAGCATTCTAAATACCTATGTGAGGTATTTAAAATGTTAAAAATAATATTTTAATTATAGGTATTCGAAAGTTTCGCAACACGAAATGATATATTATCCCAGAGTTCTGAAGTTCATAAATTAATCCAGTACATAAATTATACTATTCAATATATTTCATCAGATATTAAAGTTTAAGATTACATTGTATGGTTTAATAGTTACACTGTCCGAATTAGATAGGTCCGCGTGAATGGCAATACGGGGTGAATGACCGCACATTACGCAGCTCGTGGCAGCGCGCCTAATCGATAAAGAAGTTTGCGTAAGAGCTGCGCACGCCGCCGAGCCGCCCTCTCGGCTGCGCGGGCGCAGAGCGCGCTGTTCTCAAGCTGGCTTTGCTGCTTAGCCTGCCCGCCCGTGACGCCACATCATACGCCGATAACCCCTTTATGTAATGCCACAGAATGCTCTGATCGTATCTATTGCGTTGCGAATATTCTTAGATAATTGTCGATAATGTATTTAGGCAGTCCTGTTATCGCTTTGCCTCCTATTTTATACATAGAGGCCTTTACGGTTTTTAGATTTTATTTATTATATACGTATTAATATTGCAGTTTAGGGATCATATCAAAATTTCGTGGGACGTTCCGGCATTCATAGACATTTCTAAATATTCTATAGTCAAAATAAAATGATAATAGATTGTTCGTCTATACGTTTCGTGTTTAACGATTTTGCTAGTCGTACAGATAATGAATATGAACGTTTTACCATAGAAATAGAAACGTCTACCAGGACATCTGTCTTACCAACCTTGTGTTATATACCGTGATATCGTGATGCTTTTATCAGTTTCATCATTTCGATAAGTTAAAGGATTTCAATTTATATACTGCATAATAAAATTGTAATTACTAAATTATTATATAAGCTTTGTCCGTGTAAAATTTTATTCTTTACAATAAACCAAAAATAAATAAATATCACAGGACATGTTCATATTTATTCTTTGAAAAAAATATAAGGACATTAAAATTTAAAAAAAAAGTTATATTCGTTGTTACTATTATACAAACAATGAACAATGAACAACTAGGTAATATGTATGCATTAAGAACTTACATTTTATTATTTTAGGTCGATTAAACATAAAATACATTAATTTATTTTTAATTTTTTACAAAGAATTACCTTTTTTAAATTACTTTACCTATTTACGGTGATATTATGACGGTGATAATGAAATAATCGTTTTAAAAATACAAATTTGCTGCAGCACCGCAAACTTATTTGAGGACCTGTGCTGATACCTACTTATGTAAAGCGACAAACAGCATGTAAAAATCAACTCAGCCATTTTAGACAAATAAATTTGGTAGCGCCCTTTAGTGGCCTATAACCGTAAAACATCTCTATAAACTGGCTTGGATCTATGTATGTAATAGGAAAAAACCGGTTCCAAATCAGACCTACCGTTTTAGTAAATATTAAAATATATAAACTGCAATACCATCTGATGGCCGAAAATGTAAAATTTTTTTTATATTTTTATTGAGAAATCATATTGATACTGGTGATAGTGTATCAGAGTATAAATAAAAAAAAATATTTATAAATATAAAAAAAAAATTTTTTTAATGTATTTTGGTATTTTTTATGGAGAGATCATATTCATACTGGTGATAGAGTATCAGACTATAAATGAAAAAAAAAACATATGTATAAATAATTAACAATTTTTTTTTGTAATGTATACTCTGAGACTCTATCACCAGTATCAATATGATCTCTCAATAAAAAATATCAAAATATATATATAAAAAATTATTATTATTTATAAATATATTTTTTTTTATTTATTCTCTGATACTCTATCACCAGTATCAATATGATCTCTCAATAAAAAATATCAAAATATATAAAAAAAATTATTATTATTTATAAATATATTTTTTTTTTATACTCTGATAATCTGTCACCAGTATCAATATGATCTCTCAATAAAAAATATCAAAACATATAAAAAAAATTATTATTATTTATAAATATATTTTTTTTATTTATTCTCTGATACTCTATCACCAGTATCAATATGATCTCTCAATAAAAAATATCAAAATATATAAAAAAAAAAATTATTATTATTTATAAATATATTTTTTTTTTATACTCTGATAATCTATCACCAGTATCAATATGATCTCTCATTAAAAAAAGTCGGTTATCTAACCTTTATTCGATTTACATGTTCAATGATATCAAAGAAAGTAAAACTTGAACCATTCTTATCTAAAGCTATTATTGCTATCCTTGTTACTCGTCCGATTTTGCGTTTCTCGAGCCCAGTCATTGTTTGACAAACATTGATAAAATGGCAAATCTACTACGAATACTGTAACAATTGCTTAACGATTATATCTATGGAAATAATTACTAACTGTTGGTATCTGTATTTTCGCGTAAGTTATTATCAGTATCGTGCCACGCAACTTGCTTATTATTGTATCGACAGCGATAAAACGTTTTATCACTTATTTTTGAGAAAAATCTTTTTTAACTGTAATGTCGTTTGAGGGTGACCTGTAATGATAACTCTATCGAAGTATTTATAAACGATTGAAATGAAAAACCGATGTTACTAAATAATGCTGATATTTCACTTCGGTTCATTTCTAATGGAAAATACATTTTATAAAATATTTATATTTCATAATGTGTCTTATAAGCGTTAGCAATAACTATCAATAATATTGGTTGTGGAATTTTGACATTTGGAAAATATAATTCGGATATGATTATTACCTATTTTGTGAATCACGGAGATGTAAAATAGTTTTGAAAAAAAAAAATACCTTGTAACCACTAATTGTTGTAATTATGTTACAAAGAAAGAAAGAAAGAAAGAATCTTAATTGTCACAAGAAAAGAAAACCTTAACTAGCTACATATACTCTTTAATTACACATATTCTATGACAATTTTATTAATAAACACTGGTACTTGTAATGCATCATAATTACAAATCTAAGTATATTTCTTAAAAGTTATTGCATTCTTAAATATTGGAAAAGCTAGGCGACACTAATTATTTCGTATAGTTATCAAATCTGACAACCCAAAAGTGAGTACCATATAAAATGCTAATAATAATAAATATAATTTTTTGATAAGTATTTCCTGCAGTTAAATACCATTTTTTGTTATCTCCTAAACATATGTAGCATGTCCGATATAATTCCAAATGAAATGGCGTACTAAGCACTAGTTCTGGGATTTAAAATCAATGTTTCGTTGTAATGGTCCAAATATATAGAAGAGACACATCCCTAATCCCTTAAAGGTTATGTCATTAGGGTATCAAAATAAAAAAGTGGTCTAAGAAACCTCAGTCTTATCTGATAAAATAACCTATGCAGTAACTCACTATCGTGAAAACTTCATACGAACACTGAAACGCGATCAAACTATATTCCGATTTAGGCTGCACAACTTTAAAAATATTTAAAAAATATGAATTTGTTTCACTCCACTCCACGCTTCACGTACAAAACGTATTACGTAGTAATTTTGAGTTTTTTATTGGGACCTATGTATCGTATTTTAAGGCGTTCCAAACTGAAATTACATTCCCCTAGAAATATTTAAATAGCAAATTGAACAAAAGTTTTTGTAGCCTAGGACATCTTAGTACACATCTTTCAAAGTAAGGAAATATTTCTTCAAATCAACAAAAATGTCTTGCAACAATAATATATTTACTTATTTTAAGAAAAATATTCTCTTTGTTATATATATATAAAATAATATTTTCTTGATACACAAAATATTTTTTTCTGTGTATTAATGATGAAGAAATTATCATTTAAATTACAATTATCAGATCAGAAACAGTTGGGCTGTTATACAACAAAATAAAGAAAGTAAATTTGCCAGCGTATTTATGATCTACAGTAATAAAGACTAAATTGAAGATTATATCTGAAACGTACTACGTAGGTACTCGGCAATTTTCGATCAAATGGAAAAATCCGCGAAATGATTACGAAAACACAGCAATTCCTCCGTTCTTATCGCAGAACTGTCGTTTATTCCATGGAATTTTTTTCATTTAACATCAATATTCGTCGATATCCCAATGCGAGAAATGTTTTTACATTGAACAAAAGTTACGAGTTTCCTAATTACGACACGTCGTGTGTCATTTTATACACGGTAACGTAGAAGTACGGGGTGGTCGTTTTATATGAACCTTTGTAAGAGGTGGTATATGTTTCTCTGTGTTAGATATACAAGAAATATTTTATTCTGGAATATAAAAGTAAGGAGAGAAATAGAAAAAAAATGATAAAATTACTGACTAAGCATTTTTTGACTTAAAAAAATTTTTACATTGCAGGTGAGCAGTGGCGTTCTCTTTCTGGTCATTACGTTTCCGTCCTAATATTTGGAATTGAAATGATTTCTAAATTACAAAACATGTGCTTTTTTCATTCGAAAGGCGAAGAAACAAAGATTAACTATATACACACGAAGATGAGATTTTTTATAAAATAAACAGAATTTTATGTATTCATTCGAAATGGCTAAATTGAATAATTGATGTTAATGCTATAATGTTATTTGAAATCGGGTAAGATATGTGGGTTATAATATGTAACCTTGTACACAAATGTGTACAAATTTAAACATAAATTTACACGTAAATAAATTTAAGTATATAAGATATATAAAAACTGCACAGTGATTTTATTAGAAATATCAATTCAATTGTATTATGAAATTATTTTAGTTTGTTTAAATACGTTCGTTACTTATATGATAACACTTGATCTAAAGGTCGATTCATAACTTGTTGAATACTCGTTTTCGCTACAAAACTTTGTGCGTCTCACTAAAATAATTTTTAACCAAACCTAACAGTTTATCAAAAATATATGGGTATTAAAAAAAACTTTTAGAAGAATTTTTATTTTGGGGAATAATTTCAGAGGGTAAACAGCTTGAATTCCCATCTCCACAAAAAAAAAAATCAACGGATCTCCTCCTATGTCACTTCTGACAAATATTGTCATCTATGCATGTCAAGTTTTTAACATCGATTCAATCGATCAACGGGAATAGACAGACAAACAGACACTACGATTTTATATATAATAGCCTATAACATTCCAGGAATGCAAAAATAATTTTTCAAATCCGACTGGTAGTTCCAGAATGTTGAGGCCAGTTGTTAATTGTTGAGGCCAGTTCAAAATTTCATTGACGAATTTGTGAAATTTCAATTCGATGGGCAATAGTTTATTTAGAGTCATTAATGTTAATGTTAAAACATCAATGTTAATAAATATTTAATTAAAATTTTAAATTAAAATAGGGTTTACATTTTGGTGATCATTTTCTATTTTTGGCATTTTATTCACATTGTACATGTTCAGTTTTTAAATTAAATCAATTAAAAAAAAACTGACATAAAAATTGTTTCTATGCGTTACTTTTTATTGGGTATATAATGTAATGGTCAGTTAAATATACCTAATTTATTGAACGCTAACCAGTGAGTAAATTACAGTTGTATGCTTGCCTGATTTTGGTATTCTTGTGTTGCTTTAACTAACTGGATGAAAAATGTCTGAAAAATGATGATACTGAAATAATACACCGATCAGGAATGAAGTAGAAAAGATTCACCTTGGCATATCGCTTTAAGTCGCTGGTAGCGTGCTGTTTTTTTTTCAGTTTCCATCAGTTGCTAGCGTATCAGTTTCAAGACGATATTTTTTAGAAGATGCAATTTCTATGAACATCCAACCGCGACATTTACCTTTCTTATGATTCTAGACTTACGACTACACTAGCTCACACTCAAATGGCTTACTTTGATTATATAATGCCTGGATGGACCCTTACAATACAATGTCAACAAAAATGACCAACCAACTTTTATGTAGGTACCCACTTGTGTGTGTGACGCAACAGACCACATACTCTCGCTACGCCTTACTAACCATGTACCTAGAAACCGTTTCTGTATGCATGAATTACAACCGTACAGTTTGGTGATATTTTTATAATGTGATAGGTTTCGTGATGTGATCCGTATTGTGCAATCATTTCAAGGCTCCTTTCAAGACTTACTTTCAAAAGCCATTTTATGAATTTTCAAAAATAGTCCAAAATGTAGATAGCGGCTTTAAGAATAGTTTTTTTTTAAATACAATATTTGGTAAATATCATAGCGCTGGTCTGGTGGTCTGTACCCTTAAGAATACATAATTTTTTAGTTAATTTTAAAAATTGTTAAAAAGAATACTTTTCAATATTTTAGGGTTTGTACACCTATTTTTAAGTACATACGTACTTGAAGCAGATAGTTAAATGTAAGTTTTATATACTTTATGTTTTGTTTTTTACTTCTTTATGTTAAATCGAAATGTTTTACTTAAGATGACATTTCGAATAACATGCAATTTTGGTACATCAGATTCTTTGTGCATATTAGTTGTATTATTCCACAAGTCCTAATCAACGTAAAAGAGGGATGAAAAACTAATATTTTCACGTGTATCATTTCTTAAATATAATTCAAAACCCAATTACTTTTGACGTCGACTTCTCTATCCAGGCATTATGTAATCGTAAGTGACTTATTTGTACAATGGCTAGAATCACATGTATAAATCTTGTACCCTGTGGACTAACATACAAACAAATACTGTCATGGATCACCCACGGCCGAATCGTAAGGCGCGTTTCTGGAATGAATGAGAAAAAATTACTATAAACGGTCAAAAATTAATTTATTGTTTCTCAAAATATTCAAACTACGTGTAGATCTCTTATCGTTTTAAATAAAAATACGAGAATAGAGACGACTATGGTGGTTTGGATTAATGCGAACTCATACTATATGCACAAGCTTAAAGCTTAAAAATATCTATGTATAAAAAAAACTAAAGAACTAAGCCGAGACGCACAAATAACACTTTTTCAAACGGATCAACTCTGAATCACGTTTTATAATTGCAACGTTGAGTCAATAATTAGTAAACAAAGTAATATTTAATGTTGTCTATTATTTTTTTACGATTCTGGGAACCGTCCTATAGAATTGTTGTGACTATGCGATCTGCGGGTCACTCGGGTCACGGTCAACGTTTGATTAATTGACACGTGTCGTCGTTCATTTCCTACAAATATTGACACAAACAAAGCCCGCGTCATCGGCGTTCATCTACTATACCTACCTTTGAGCACTTACTTCGCGATGGTATTGAGCTATCGGAATATTACCCACGGCCGACGCCTGAAGTTGTCACTTGACGCTCACTTCACATGTAACCGTATAAAGCAAATGTTTCAATTGCCACCTGCTATTAAAATAATTCTCTGGAAAAACTGTTTAGCGCGTATTACTTAGGTTTAGAATAAAAATAATTTATTTTGCCTCTTACAGACGCAAAAATTGAACCATAATAATACGAGAATTTTTCATTTTTTAAAAACAGAATCGTCAGTTACTTAAGACTTTTTCAATTTCTATTAGATATGCATAGAGATACTGCGCTGTGACAACAAAAATGTGAGCAAGAAAATGTATCTAGGCCGTAAAACAAATATACGCCAATTGATGTTTTGAAATATTCGCTATAAACTAGAAGTGTAATTGTAGTGTCGTGTAAAATTTATACTGGTAAATAAAGAATCTGAAATTATATTTCATGTGGAATTTAAAAAATTTTTGTTTAAAACTTTGATAATGTATTAATATTGATAACAATATGGCCTGTCTATATTTTAAATCTGGCTCCATCTCGGTCATTATACTAATTAAGTAAAATGATATATCTACCTAAATCTTTTTAAACCACTTGCATTTTTAATTACCGAGAAAGTTTTATTTGTAGGCGCGCGTAGAAAATCCACAACACTGCACACACATCAATGGCATGTCCAAAGCATGAAATATATATTTTATAACTTTTCTGATTATTGACCTAAATATAATTCATAGGACTTAGCAGAGAATTTACGAGAGAGAAAAGACAGGACTTGAACATACCTAACTTTTCTTGCTTTCCTGAACTCCACTCGTTTCAACCACCTTCAACCGAGCAGTTCAGCAGTCACAGTCAGAATTTTATTGAAATTCTGAGGATTTATAGAATACAATTAAAACAAAAATATTAGAATGGAATTCTTAGTTGAATTTTATGTCATTGCTATTTTACAAGTCCTATATATGATATATTACGTTGGTTTTTTATGTGAGTTGTCTTGGGTTTGCTTCAAAAATGATTGAAAACAATCTATTTCGTTTATCTCACTTGTACACCATCATACATATTTTGTTTTATAGTATATTTTTATATCTATACATATAAATAAAACGGAAATGTTTGTCTTAAAGTGATTTCGAAATAATACTTTTTCTAACAGTTATGTGTATATTAACACGTCATGTCACCAAAACCCAAACATATGCATTTTTGAACTTCCTGTCTGTCTGGCTGTTTGTTTGTCCGGGTTGATCACCGAAACGGCTTAACCAATTTTGGCGGAACTTTCACTGGCAGGTAGAAGACTTTTTAATGAATATTATCAGCTACTTTTTACTCTGAAAATATTTAGGCTTCTTGCACAAACCTGAAAAATTGTAGTATTTATTAATACCACTCGAACGAAGTAGCAGGCGTTCACTAGTAAAAAATATATCTACACCTGGTATGGTTTATGAAAATCTACGGCAGTTCCTCTCGGCTTGAATCAGTGATCCAGTAGGTATTTCGTAATCTGAAACAATTAGAGTTATTAATATTTACGGAAGTTTATGTTACTCTCCTGAGAAATATAAAACAAACGAACTAACCGCGCGTTCTAGTTTCAAAGACCGTACATTAAGCAGGCCAATTCTATAGTTATTATATAGTCTATCTATAGTCTATTTTTTTAGATACTGGGTAGCGAACAAATCATAAATAGAAGTGCACTTCAATTCAATTTCGCCGGTAACGGAGACACTGTCGTAACTAGTACGCTTGCGTAAGTTGGCGACGGATAATTTGGACTCGTTACCTAGCATTTTCAGCACGAGTGTAACGTGTTCATGAAAATTAAACATTATTGGACAAACATAGTGATTCACGTCGTCCAAAGCAAGTTTTTTTTTTGTCAAAACAATACTTTCGTCGTAATCACTTCGGACATACAATATTTTCCTCTAGACGACAGATTAGAACGAATTAAGTAGAAGCGATAAAGTGAAATGGACGTAAACACAGAATAAAATAGTAAACAACACGAGACGCCAGATACCGTTGTGACGTTTGTATTGTACGAGAACGTATATTTAATTAGTCACCAGAACGTTATTGATAAGGTTTACATACGACAGATGTATATTGTTCCGTGAAAGGAGTGGGCTGCGTAAGCGTTGAATCACTCGTTTATTGTCAAGTTCAAGAGTATTGTGTGACGTGAGCAGAAATAACGTAGACCATACTCTCTCCTATAGTGAACTTGACTTTGACGATTTCAATACGACGCTGTTTACAAATAAGGGGCAACGGACGTCTGCTATTGGATTTCAAAAGACTTCGAATAAGTGTACACATGCGCTGACGTCAGACATATCATTATCAAAACTCTATAGAAATTTCAGAAGCCGAAAAACTCAGGTTTGTTTATATGCGTGAGGATTATGCATAAAAGTACAAATTGACTAGAAGCCCTCTTCTGCGCTTACCGTCTAATCTAATCTAATCTAATCGAAGCTCAATCCGAGTTTAGTTCGCAAGGCCCCCGCGCGCCGGTGGCCTTCACCCCCGAGAAATAACATTTGACATTTTCGATATGGTGAAGTGACATTGCTTACTCTATTAAAACCAAACGCTGCTGTCAAATTTATTTACTCTATGGGATTAAGTTATCCTGAAACAACAGAAATACAATATATTCAAGTAGGAATTTCTAAGTTAAACGTATCATGATCAAAGGATAGCGAGAGCAGATCCAATATGTGTGAAATATCCCAATCTCGCTATATTTATTAAAGCTTGTCTGTATGTTTGTTTTTAACTCATGTATTGTTTAAGTAATATTAAAAGAGCTAGACAGTATATATGAAGGGATTCACAGATAGGTACTTACCATCGTGTTAACTTGTTAGACTGGAATATAGCAGACCTAAAAAATTGCATAAATATCGATTTGTCTCATTAGAAGTCGCAAAACGTCTTCGTACCCTGAAAAATACGTCTATACTTTGAAAATTTCAAAATACTTTCAAAAATCCGACACAAAAAACTAACATAAAAAACTTTTCAAATAATACGAGTTTATCAATTTAAAAATGATTTTTGACTCTTAAAGACGTCGTGGACTACTAAGTGAGATTACTACCTCAATTCCTACATTTTGTTATTTCTTGTATTACGTCACGTTACACCAAATATAGGTGCTTTGGTAAATATAAAATTACATAGCAGTCCCCAACGCCTTTATGGATCAAAAATGATTTAAAAATTTATAAACCTGTATCACGATATTTTGACCTTTAAAAATGTCGTCGTTTAAAATATTAGTTTTTGCATCGGAAATTTTTAAAATTGTAAATTTATTCTTATTTCAAACTTTTTAAATTAAACTTTATAAACATTTGAGTTAAGTTTGTTGATGTTCAATTAATTAATTTAAGTCCACCATAACGTTATAACGTGCACGTCCACGCTATAACGCTGCGATTTTTTGGACGCCAAGCTTCCCTCTAAAACCGTCGCAATATTTTTGCGATGTAGTGCGCACCTACAAGGGATAATGTATATGTGTGAGTGAGTCCACGTGCTCGCGCTTCCTCGCCGGGCCCCCGTCTCGCGGATTTTTGTCAATATTTTAGCTATCGCCGGCTGACTTGCTTATTTTACTTGTTTATTTGCTGTGAATTTATTTTAACAAAATGGCGTTTAAATACGATCTAGTGACATTATTAGAGCTAGACAAGTCCGTAGAGGAATTTAAGAATAAAATTCTCAAACAAAATTTATAATATAGATGTAATATTAAATAAAATGTTCCTTCCAAATATTTTACTTTTAGTAGGGCATGCTGCCAAGATCTTCGAATTATTTGTCTTTTTTTTGCATCTTAAATACAATAACTATAAGAGCCGGAGGCGACTAGAGACCATGACGTCCACACTCTTTGAAATCCTTCACGAAATGCATCTATCACAAACACATCTAATTCTAATTATAAAAACACATCTAACGTTGGACGTGGACGTTCACGTTAAATCGTAAACGTCCGCGTCCACGATAACGTGACGTGCAGAAATATAAAAGCGCCCAATATATGACATAATTTCTCTGGGCTTTACTTTGTTGTATATTCATTTCATTTTGTGAATAGTAAAGACAATTTAATTAAATAAAATACGGAAAAGTTTAAGAAAAGTCGTAAAAAAATTTTATAACAAATTATAAAAATCTAGGCATTAGTAGGTATTTGAACAGTTTTTCCACTAGTTATTACTTCTTTAAATAAACAATCAGGTATCAATACCATCTGCAAGGCCGGCCATGATGTCATTACCGGTTCTTGACGATGAAAAATTAAAGTCATTAATAACTAAAGATACTTGTTTAAAATTAGTTTTTTTTTTAAATATGTTAAACCACTCCAGCAATAGAATATTTCGTTGATATTGCATTTTTTTTAATTCATGTTATGTTTCAGATGGACGAATTTATTTATACAAACCAATGATACACAGCTATGCATCATTAATCTTGTAGAATTTAATTATTTTTATATGATTTTATAACTAAAAAACCATTGGTCAATACGAGTACTTCAGCGAGGATCGAATCCACGATTTGTTATGAAAAAGCCACCTTAGTCAGCCGCTCCTCCGCCACACAGTCAACAACTTAGCACAATTAGCAACTATTATATAAAACAACAAAGAATATACTCATTTGTGTTATGTTTTGTAGTTCAGATTTGAAAAGGTATTTATAATAACATGGATATATACATAGATATACTACTACTTACTAAAATTCGTAGATCAGAAAAGACAATAAATACTCTGGAATTACATTTCATGTGTGACTTAGCAAGATTTTTGTTTAAAACAATGATAAAGACGCGACGTACCGTCGTCCGTCTAATTACTGAATCCGTAATTTTGCTCGCAAAACTCCCGTCTGTCTGTCCCTATGTATGCTTACATCTTTAAAACTACGCAACGGATTTGGATACATGTTTTTATAATAAATATAGAGATTCAAAAGGAAAGTTTATATGTATATAACATGCATAATATAGTCGAAAAACATTGAAAATTTTAAAGGTTTCTAATGTGATGTCGTAAATAAACACATTTTTTGCGCTCACATTGCAAGCGCTGGCTGAACCCTACGAGATAGATCAAAATAATGTACTCCAGTATTGTACACCTTAAAAAGGTCTACAAAAAAGATCGCGATTGTATGTGTCTATGTCTTAGGGATAACCCGCAATAACCATTTTTTATCCATAAATTGGTGTAAATAAGTATTCGAGCATAGAAAAGATTTTCATGGTATCCATTTTATTGTTACTTGCTACCAGATTGCAGAAAGATAGCATTTCTTTTTCTATAAGCAGAAATTATATAAAAATTTAGTCCACGCGGGCGAAGCCGGGGGCGGTCGCTAGTAAGTCATAATATTAATTAGTATCTGAATAGCATTCGATAAACAGGGATAAACCACATCGAGGAAAAATAATGTTGAAATAAACGGACGAAAGCATTTATCGTCAACAAAAACAAGTTGCACGTGGAGCTGCAGTATGCATTTATCCTACATACATACTAAAATGATTTCGAACATGTAACGTTACATCATGATAAAAGCGCTAATTGAACTTAGGCACTTGAGCTGTTTACAGCTCAACTCATAAGATATAATATAAACAGACCTTGGCAGTAAGTAGTCGCGCAATTATCTAAATCTAATGCGTGGTTGTATTCAAATATCGAAGTTCACGGTCGGCTCTTGCACCCGTATAATAATGCGGAACTGGCTCCTTGTTATTAATCTATCGGACCGTCTGTTATTGGCCCAAGGTCAACTTTAACGATACCTATTTAAACGTGCGACCTTATTTCGTGGATTCTCCATTCATGAACTTGTCTACAAGTGGGGTTAAACGATACAACGCGCAACGGTCAAAAAGTGTTACATAACATGTTGTTTATGACAATAGTTTCCATAGCAATTATTCCAGACAATTAAGGCAAAATTTAACGTCTGTCTGTCTGTTAGTGACACGTGAAACGTGACAAAACATTCTAAATATTATAAGAAAATAATTTTAGGTAACTAAAAAAGTAAATATAATAAAAAAAGTTTTCTTAAAATTTTCATATTCAAGTATTTCAACATATTCATGAACGTTTTATAGACTTAATATTTTCATGAGTTTCAGAACGTTTTGAAGTTACCATATGTTCTAGGTAAGTAAAATTCTTTTAAAATTTTCGATAGTAGATATTCTTCAACCGTTTAAAAAATCGACAATTTTCACCTTGGGAAATAATAGAATGTTGCACCGAGCAGAAAACAATTTATTACAGCATGGAGTGCTTATTTAAGCACGAATGAAATATAAATTAGACACTTAATGCAAGGTGCATAATCTGCTTTTTTTTTCAACTGCTGCTGGTAAAGTAGGTAGTCCGTCTGTCTAGTCGTAAAGTAGTCTGAAGACCAAGGTCTTCAACCAATCCATCCTGCCTACAATGACATACGGTGCCGAAATATAGACTCTCACGGCAGGACTGGTCCACAAATCTAAAGTCGCTCACCGCGCTATGGAACGGGCTATGCTCGGTATTTCCTTGGTGGACAAAATCAGGAATACTGACATCCGTCGAAGAACTAAAGTTGTCGACATAGCCGAAGTGATTAGCAAGCTGAAGTGGCAATGGGCCGGTCACATTTGCCGTAGAACCGACAGCTGATGGGGTAGACGAGTTCTCGAGTGGAGACTAAGTGTTGGAAAGCAAAGCGTTGGACGCCCCCCAGCCAGGTGGACTGATGACCTAAAGCACCATACCGGGGGTAATTGGATGCGGAAGGCGGAGGACCGTGTGTGGTGGCGAGTCGTGGGAGAAGCCTATATCCTGCAGTGGAGAGACACGGGCTCATGATGATGATGATGATGAAGTAAAGTAAGATAAAATAAAACCGAAAAGAGATTGGAATTTTTTGACTAGTGTAATTATCTAATAAATTATAATTTTGACTTTGATTTGAATTTTTTCTGTAGTTAGGAAAATTTCTATTCTATTAAAAATAAATAGTCCTTTTTTATAATTACTGAAATAAAATATTATAACGACGCTAGTACGTTTAAATTTTTCAGTGAAAATTTGCTCTGTTGACGTTTCCGACTTTTTTTTTTGCTCTAGAGTAACAAGTGACGCTTAGTTACTGGATTTGAAGTGCAGTTATGGTAGAGTTTCAGCATAGTTGTAAGATTTTTTTTGTTTTGGAAAAGTTTGATTTTTCGTTACAACTTAATGTTTAACACGAAGAAAGTGCTTTACGCTGTGACAATTTTTTTTATTCACCCCCAAAATCTGGAATTGGACATGTATAGGTACTATGAATAAATTACACTTTGATGATTTTACATCACAATGACACTGCAATTCAATGAACTAACCATTTGGATTTTCGTACTTCAATTTAACACATTCTTACAAAATTACAGTTCATATATTTATTTAAATAGGCAAGTTTAAATGGAATTGCTTAATAAATGTGACCGTCAATTTTGCATAGATAAGGATACCGCGTCCTGCAGTTACCTTGATATCAAGGCGAAGGTAGCTTACCTGCTGCGAAGCCACGAATTCGGGCTGGACCAGGTCAAGGATGCTTTCGTTACTCAGGGGAAATACCTGCTATAAATATTACATTTAGGATTTACGAAACTATAGAATCAAGTAAATATAACTGAAATATAATCTGTAAAAATGTGATGGATATTGTAAATGTAGTGGTAACCATCGCGCTTGCAATGCACTACTAACTAGAGGCCGCATAAATGTGAAAGCCAGTGACCAATATTCTCGACATATTTTTAATTTTTCGCGCGCCAGTCGCCACCGTATAGGTAGTAATTAAGTAATTATTATTTCGTAATAAGAATATGCAGATGTAATGTAGATATTGTGTAATCAAAACGTAAATTGGGCAACCCAATTTGCTCTGCCCGTTACCCACCGTGTAAAACGATGACTCCGGTATTGCATGTGTATTTTTTCCATATTTTTACGGTCTCAATTCCTTTATAATTTAACATTATAACCTCGGTGAAAGTGCACTGCAAAAGCTCCGCAATATGAAGACACTGTTAATACTAATCTTATATTTACAGTAGAATTTAGTGGCATATACAACAAATTTTTTTTCGTTATCTTGCAAATTTTTATGTCCTTAATCTTTGGGGAAAATAATAAACTACTTTTTTCAGTATCGCTCAGTACGAAAATATTGAGTACGTCGCAACAAAGTTATCTTGACGTGAGAATAATACTAATAATAATAATACATGGGACTTCCCACACAGCGTCATCTAGTCCCAAAGTAAGCAAGTATTATGCTTGTGTTATGGGTTACTAGACGACTGATATACATACTTAAATGTTCTTTATAATATATACATATATAAATATTTTTGCGAAGACACCACACACATATAACAACCAAGACCCGGTACCAGTATCAATATTCATCATATTAATAGTGACCCGACCTGGGATTCGAACCCGGGACCTCCAGCTTCGTAGGCAGGGTCGCTACCCACTAAGCTAAGCGGTCGTCATGCGAGAATGCGCGCGTGACTGACGATTGTGTCAGTTGGCGGCCGCCCGTAGGATATCTTTTTGCCACACACGCGGTCGCTCCATCCTCGTGTGTAGTATTTACGTCTGACTTACTAACCACACTATACCGATGATTCTTTTGAAAAAATATTTTAATGAAATTTTTTTTTTTTATTAACATTTATTAATTATATAATTCAAAAATTTTCTTTTAATAAAGGAGTATTTGAATGAACGTAATGCCTGCAAAAATTTTATAGATGATGAAAAAATGTACCTGCATGAACTTAAAAATCTATTTTTGTTATGTTCTCAAGTTTTTTTTTTTTTAATATAATTAGTATATAAATTGTACTTTCAAGTATCTATATACTTATCATTAATTAAATATGCAGTCAATGAGTATATTTAATTAATGATAAGAAAAATATACAGATGATTGATTAGATATGTTTTAATGTATACGAAAATATTGGCTGTTGGCGCCAAACCACTTTTTGTGTGGCTACTTGAGGCGTACAAGTGACCTTGACCTGAACGATCGGCTGCAAAACCAGTTCCATAACAAAAAGTAAGAGCTTTTGCCAATCGATATCCCCACCACTTATCACGCAATATTGTGTCATTATCTCATGATACGTGTATCATTCCCAAAACATAGTAAAAATTAATAAAAACTTTACTAGTTCGTGGAAAAGTAAAAATAGAGATCGCTGAAATCATGAGCATATAACTATCAATATACATAATTCAAAAAATTTGCGGATTTCACCCCACAGACACAGAAACTTATCTAAAGCTTTGATTTTATTGTTAACTTAGTTTAGAAATCGCTGTTGACTCGATAATAATGGAATAAAAAAATTTGTTCAGTGCTGATACAAGCAATTTTTTACAAGTTCTCGAGGTAAAAGATCTACATTTACGACATTATTTTTAATATGCCCTCAAATCGAGCTACCAATATTTAAAAAATATTTCAAAAATCTAAATTTAAAAAAAAATCGACTGCAAAACCCCTACCCTGAAAAGAGAAAAACACGCTATATTTCATAGAATTAGGTTGAAACTACGTGGAGTGTTTTTTTATCCGATACCTACTTAAGCAGATATTAAAATATACTGTCATATAAATATGACCTGACTTTGTGCAGGAGGAAATATGTATTTGTTATGAAAATCTTTATTTCCACATAAATACCACCACTAAACATATTTTGATTATTGGTTTATTTGTCACCGCTTTCAATACCATATAGATACCAAAAAACATTGCATGGTGTATTCTACGTTGTTGAAACCAAATTCTGGAGAATATAATTTTTTCTCTCTCTTTTCAGTTAAGTACTTTTGCAGTCGGTTTTTTTTCCGGTTTTTAAAAATAATTTAGTTTATTTCAAACTTTCCAGTTTTATTAATTGGCATACATTTACTTTAGTTTTGGTTACAGCCCAACCAAAGTATAACTTACTGTCTTTGTGTTAAACACACTGTTTTTTAGTTTATGTCAAAATTTTAGCATAAAAGTGTTGTTATATATATATATTGAATGGGCTGTTTACTAGCCTTCATTTTGATACCCATATTGATTTAATAATATAAAAAATTATCCACCCTTTCTTTTTTAAATCGCAGACACTATATTACATTATGGTATGTGCGATGTCACTACGACAATAAAATTAAGACGAATGTAATGTCACCTCATTCATACGTTCCAATTCATCAAGCGGTTTAGGCTACAGGGCTTACTAAACAAAT
Organism: Luffia ferchaultella; assembly: GCA_949709985.1. Lineage (NCBI taxonomy): Eukaryota > Metazoa > Arthropoda > Insecta > Lepidoptera > Psychidae > Luffia > Luffia ferchaultella. The sequence continues at coordinate 11,633,537 of OX453244.1, forward strand.
ATCTAGGATATATACTACACACATACATTTATACATACATACTCTTGAAAAACATTACTCTCTACAGTCGGGTAATTTATAGACCCTGTAGATATTAACAATTCGTTTTTTCCGATTTAAGAAGGTTAAAGTAGTAATATCCATAGATATACATTACTACGCATTGATTGGTTGTCACTATAGGTAGGTATGCGAATAAAAACAGAGGAAGCCAGTCAAAAACACTATTACTAGGGAAATAGGTGACGATTCGTCCCAAAGTTTGCAGATCATGTGTGTACCGTGACCGTGTAATAATATACGAGTGAAACTTAATAATATATTACTCGAAAATATATGGTCACTGCGCTAATTAGAATACCTCGTGCAGTCGCTGCATTGTTTTACGCTGAGATATCAAGATTTGTTATCTAATAAGCTAGTACGTTTGTAGGATATCCACACTTTAGTAAAATTGAAATTTTGAAATTTGCCTAAAAATTTTGGAATTTTATTCTACTAGCTATATACAAGAAAGTATGTTTTTTTACCCAATTATCATAGAACGATTAGTATAATGTTTAGCACTATGTATTGAGGGCTGTTTATGTGTTAAATCAATTTATATAAATAAGACAGTATGTAGTGGAAAAAAAGGACTGGACGATGGGAATACGACACTTGCTTAAAAAAATGATTCGGATCAAAATAATGATTTTATTTTCTTTTAACAGGTCAAGCATTTGATTTCAAGAGAATGAAAAGACAAGATTACAAAATGTATTGTTTTTTATGATTCAAAGGTGTTTCAATTTCAAAGTATTTAAAAGTAATAGTCATAAAAAACTAACTTGAGCTGAAACACGATTTTTTCCGTACAGCACCTTACAAAATGCAAAACATCCTAATAATATACGAGAATACAAGAAGTTAACAATTTCATATAGATAATAAACAATCAAATTTATAAAACTCATTTATTTGAAAACAATTTAATGTTATTTTTGTGTATACTCAGTTATTAATAATTACATGTAAAGGTAACACATATATTTCATCATCAGCCCATTTTGCCCCACTGCAGGGGCTCAGGCCTCCCCTAGGGTGAGGAGGGGCGTTTTGGAGCTTAAATCCACCACGCTACTCCACTGCGGGTTGGGGATTGTAACGACCCGCCATCTATTGACAGCGTCCGGGACCGACTGCTTAACGTGCTCCCCGAGATTGGTACACGCCGGGATTCCAACCATGGCCCTATAGCCTTATAAATTTGAGACAGGTTCATTGCGCTCTGGGCTATCACGACACCACACATATATTTAATATTTAAAAATTAAAGACAAATTAGCATGTATAACAAAAAAATAGTTAATTGTAATAAAACCATCAACTTCATTAATTATTGATACCGGAAGAGCAATGAACAACTACACGCATTTGACACAGGGATAACGAGTATGGATATTTGAAATGAATAAATATGCTAATGTAATTTATAATCAATTCTGATTTTATCTGATGTCACACACATCCTTAACTTTTCTAAATATATATAACATTTCATTTGAAAAATATATAAATTATCCATTGTAAATTAGTTTTGGTTTGAGTTAACTAATATTTTAGTGTTTTTTGTTATTAATATAATTAGACATATTACTCAAATGACTCAAAATTGCAGACCAGACGCATGCAGTATCCCAATTTAATTTATTTTTTTATGAATTCCATTTTTTCTGCAGCGTCATTCCGATTTGAGAGATTTGTTATCTAATAAGAAACCGTAGCTACTCTTTGACGGAATAGAACATTTTGTAAGCGGGATAATTGCAGTTGATAAACAAATGTGTATTTTAAGTTGCGACATAATAGAATTTCCTTTTTAAAAAATTGAACATTAATCAGAATTACACCAACAAATTTCGAAATTCCCCTTGTACAAGAAATTAATAAATATATATATTTTTTTTGTTATTTGTATTTATAGAACCCTACGATATTTAATGGATTTATTGATACAAAACATATGTTTGTTTCCTAAACAAATACAAGTAATTTAAATTTGTTAGAATAATGGACAGACATTTTAGTACTTGAGCAAAATAGAGACCCCCTGTCAATCTCAATGAAAATCCTATTGGAATTCCCCCAATACATCTTAGTGTTTACGTCTTAGTAATTACACTGTATCGATAATTCTTTTGGAGAAAATACAACAAAGCTAAAATTTTACCTACATATTTATTCCAAAATATAATATTTTAAAAGTGGTGATAGATTTACAGGCTTAACTAGCTTATGTTTTATGTGGTAATGAGTTCCTTCTGTGCACCTTCTACCATCCATATTGGTGAAGTCGTTTGTAAGTTATTAGAAGCCATACAACAAACAACAGACATACAGTTAAAAAATTTTAAATGGTAAGTATAGGATCTGTAAAAAAGATACTTATCGCAATAAAAATTTGCTAAATAATTCTATCTACAAACACGAAAGTTTTGTAATAGAATAGGTAACTGATCTTCCACGTATTCATTATTTATTTCAGTTAACATTTTTTATCTGATTTTTTTTTATTACGACATTAAAATCTAAAGCTAAAGAGACTCTAGAACTTTACGTCTAGTCTAGCAACATGTTTACGAAACTATAGTTTTATGATATATATTTTATGGTTCTAACGACCTTTTACTTGGTTATCCTCAAACGTAACTATCAAGACCTAATGTAATAAATTATACAATACCTACCGTGAATATTTAATTCTGAGAATACAAATTTCCGTTGGAAAGTCGAAAACAAGTTTAAACACTTTATTGTCAACATTCCGAACAAGTTTCGGGAACATTTTGAAGCATTCTCGTTATTATAAAGCAATTAGGTTGTCTTAGAAATCACAAAATTAATTTATTACTGCCGTTGCCAAACCAGGGGTACAGACGAAACAGGTCGGCAGATAGGTCATTCCACTGCGCAGGTGTTTGTTTATTGAAACGTATTTATCGGGAATTTTGTTTGTCACATGGGTTTTTATTTTATTTTCTTCGTATATTAAGCGATCTTTGCGTACATTTGCGTAAAAAGTTTTTTTTGCGCTATGATACCTGAAAATATATTTTTTGGTTTACTGGAAATGTCGATTACCTCGATGAATTTAAGACGTAAATTATTACTTTTATCGAAAACTTTAGTTCTTTGTTTTATTAAAATAGTTTTGTATGGTAGTTTGTCCGCTCATCTGTCCGTTCAGACTCTAACGTAGTTATTTTCCAACGGATGTCTTCGAAACTTGACATAGAAGTTCTCTTTAACCCATGAATTGAAAAATACCATTTTGGAGGAAACAGAAAAATTGATGATTTTTTTTTCATATTTAACCCGCCTTGAGAAAGTTTAAAAATGTCTCGTGCACCCAAACAGCCCAAGCGTATAAAATAAAGAGGTTCATAATGTGCTTATGCGCCGTTTTGTGTAAAATAATCGATTAACTATGCATATACCTACTCATTGTTTCTGGTTTCATAATAATACCACAAAATAAAATAAGACGTTTTATTTTAGTCTGTGATATTTTACGCCATTTCGCAATGCACTATAGTATATGTATGACCAGTTTTTCTATGTTTAGTCAAAGGTTCGCTCATGGCTCGGCTCGTAAACTGAAACTACTACAGTAAGCTACTGAAAAAAACTATCTGTAAAACATTACTTTTGTCCAAAAAGAATCATCCAAATCGGTTCACCCAGACGAAAGTTCTGAGGTAACAAACAAAAAAAAACACAGTCGAATTGACAACGTCCTCCTTTTTTTGAAGTCGGTTAGAAAGAAATGAGTTACTCTGAAGTCACGGGCAATGAAATTTTAGTTCGATAATTAATTTAAAACAATAATACCATTCTGGATAATAAAAAGCCCTAATATTTTTCGCTCCCCAATGTTAGATATGTTAATGCATTCATTAAATTAAATAATGTTGATCTGTGTCTTGCAGATGTATCCAAATTTTTAGGCATTACAGTAAATACAACAATTATAGTAAAATCCACAAATAACAGCATTGCGTTGGCAGATTGAGTTCTACCATGACAGAAAACATGGTAGAACATATAGGAAAAAAAAACATGAGAGTATGGTTTACTTCAGTTACTTCAACAGTACAGTTTACGGAATTCTTCTGTGAGATAATATTTCAGTTGGGACAGTTGGCAGTGAAAGACAAGAGAATAATGAAAGCGTATTATACAGTCATTGTTTCTACACTTAATTAGCCCATTTTTACCCCACTGCAGGGGCTTAGGCCTCCCCCGGAGTTAGAGGGGCTTGGAGCTTAATTTCACCAATCAGTCATCCAACAGTCATTGCTTATTAAAATATAATTTTTCATGGTTGTAGATTACCCTTAACTGACACAGCTATAACCTGTTTATTGTACAATAATATTATAAGCAATAGTTGCGGTTTTTTTATTAACTGTTGACCTCTGTGGTTGAGCTTCTTGGCGTTTCATCTGTTGCAGTATCATTTTCTGACGTAGCTTAGATTCTATTAAATTTCTAGTTTAATGACGAATAAAATAAAAAGCTTTTACAGGGGCTATATATACCAGTAAATTATATGATTTGATTTTGTTTCGAATTGTTATTTTTATTATGAATTTCGCACTATTAAAAACTTTTTATAAGAATAGTATCACAAAGTTGTAATCGCTTATCAAATTTGGTGAAAAAAGATGTTCGTATACTTAAATATAATAACATAATAATTTTATTTAACCTTGTGTGATGTCACCAGAAACTGAAGATCATTCTGTCAACCTTGCCTTGACGTAACTATAAGAAAAAATTGATAAAAAAAATCTTGTTAGTCATTAGTGCGTGTCGTCAATGGTCAGAATACGAATAAATCTCTCAGGATTACATTTGGTTGCATTTTATGATTTTACTCATAAATATTACTTTCGTGATTAATGATAGTACTTGTTTAAAAAAGCACAGAGAAGCTTAAGAAAGTTGTGAAAATTACAATATCAGATTAAGTTAATTAGTTCTAATTTCTCCCAAATTTTAATTTCTTAAAAAAATATTTTTTCACAATTTATTTTCTTTAGTTTGCATTCATTCGATACCGCCGTGCTGCCTCCTGCCAGAACCGAGATTGGAGACGTTGCCGCGGGCGACCAAACGGGCGACTAACCCATGAAGCGTCAGGACCGTGTCCCTGACAAGACGACGACGCTGGGATTACAGAGTCTCACCCTACACCCGCACCTATTCTTCTTCCGACTGGATGCAGACGACCTAGCAAAACTTATTATCTATTAACCAGCTTTCCGTCCGCGTACATATTTGTAGTACAATCGCTCAAATGCATGCGTTTCTACTGGATGGACTGCAGCCGGACAGTAGGTTTTGATGGAGGCAATGAGCAGCGAATGACCACTACGTTCTAAGTAAGTATTTATGAGTTACCTATCATATTCAAAAACGTACAAACTCTGGCCAGGTAACGTAGTTTCATACTAAAAAAAACGTAAATCAGACCACACAGTGGTTTTTGTGTTATAAGCTAACAAACGGAAAGACAGATAAAAAAATGTTGTGTATTATAATACGTAATAATTTTTGAACAGAATAAGACATAAAAAAGTTCAAAATAACAATTCAGGACCTAACATTTCTTTACTTTTTCTTTTTCACAAAACCTTAACCAGAATCGGAGTTTTCACATAATGTTAGAACCTATTTAATGCTAAGAAGTTTCGTCGTCAGAGCTCTGACGCCGACCTAGTTTGTGTAAAAAAAAAGTATATTATATCCAAAATATCAAAGTCTAGTTTTTAACTTAGTTCTGTTTTTTTTTACTACTTAGATATTTTATTTTATTAGTGTAGATATCATCCTTAAGAAAGGTCATTGATAATGTCATTACCGACTCATGAAAATAAGAACTAAAAGAGTTTGATATTAATTAAAATTATAAACACGTAAGAAAAATTACTATAACCCAAAAAAGTCTGTTTCTAAAACCATTTGCTTTTATCGTTATCAAAAAGAAAGCGAAACGAAAAGTCAACCTTAAATTAATGCTGTATCTGATACAGTATTACAATAAATAGCAGTAATTATAAATACCAGTAGTTGCCCAGTCGAAGTTCGACCATACCATTGAGTGTACCTATATACCTACTCACTTTTTTGAAACCACCAATAATAAATAGGTAAGTCAATTCCAAGTGCACCAAACGACAGACTTTTAACCCTGCCGAGGCCGCGCATCTAAATGAGACGGTAGTAATCGCGCGGACTACATGCGTAGCCCATTTTTAAATTGAAATAAAAAAATATTAAAGCATTATTTTTTATTTTACTTATGAAAATATATTCAGTACAGTGTTTTCAACACGATAATATCAACCAAATTTAATCACAATTTCTGTGTCATAATTAATAAACAAAAATAAAATACTTCTCTAAATTTACATAGAAATCACAAGATTCACTCTAATTGAGATTACAATAAACCTATCACTTGTAATATTTTCTGCACGACTTTCGGGTGTTTTTATTGCGCGCTCTTCCATACTCATGACAGCGGGGCACAGCATTACAAGATGTTGCCTCTGGGTTGTTTTGCGCTTGCACTGCACTGAATGTATCTCTTGATTATTGATTTAACAGTATCTAGCGGCGCATGAAAGTAACGCTTACCGTTTCAGAGAAATTTGAGATTTTATATTAGTGTACTACAAATGTAGTCCATGCGACCACTGCAGTGTTAAACTCGTATGATTGACAGTATTTGTAACGCATACTATGCATATATAGATTTTAGCTTTTGGCACTCCTTTTGCATATAAACCTTACCTATGTCAAATCGCACACTCCTCCCTGCACGTAATACGCTTTAAAAGGGGTACAAAGTTTTATCTTCACGTATCAATATCTCAATAATCTAATTAAGTAGTTTGATTTCCTGTTAAAATAACAATTTTTTTCAAAAATGTGAATATAAAGTTTTTTTTCCTCATAAATCGAGCTCGTGAATCCTTTTAACACTTTTTGCTATTTCTCATAATTTAGGATTTGGCCATACAGTCGAACTTCAAAAACTCAGCCTGTACATAGACTTTAAATTTCTGCACTCCCGCTCCACATAAACACATACATACACTGTATGTGTTTATGTGGAGCGGACATAAACTGTAACTATGCCGAATATGACATTCCTCCGTGTACGTAGTGCTTATAAAGGAATCTAAAGGTTTTCGTTTATGTATTTATATATATATATATATTTGTATATTATTTAATAAAATTGTAAACATTATCTGTTTACAATTGCGTGCTAGTGCACGTCTATATAAGGTACAATTATTTTTTACGTTGTCGTTCTCACAAGTTCTATCGAGAAATATCTCTCACTCTACCCCGCTATTCGGAGTAAACAAATAAATAGCACGTTGACCTAAATAAAAAGGGTCAAGATAGATTATAATTTACCTATCGAGGGGTTTGTGTACTATAGGTATAATTTTCATTTCTCTTAATTTGACGTAGAATAAAAGATTCCTATTATATTATTAAGGCGTTTACTTATTTCAAATATGTTGATAATTGACGATAATTCTAAGACGCTTGTCGATTTAATGCGTTTTTCAGATATTGCCTATATAGGTATTGTAACGTACGGTATACTACGGTACAGTTTATTGCTTCCATTATGTATAAAAAATTTAAAAAAATATATATTTATTGTGTCATTGTCATTATTGTTTATTTTATTTTGTGCCACAAGAATCATATATACGCTTAATCACAGATAGACACTTATTTACATATGTAGAACAGATGAATATTTCTGGGACAAAAAGTAGCCTAGATTACTCTACAAAAAGTCCTCTATCTGGCAATGAAAGTCGCATCAAAGTTGGTTTAGCTGCTTCAGAGATTAGCCCAAACAAACAAACAAAAATTAAAGAAAAGCACATTTGAATTTTGTTAAGGTGCAAATAATCATTTTCAATAATAATCAATAATGACAATCATTCATAAAATTTTAAATTAAAAAATGAACACTTTTATTTTATTTCATGTATAAGATAAATTAATGTTTCTGAGATAAAAAGTAGCCTAGATTACCTACTATTATAATAATAATAATAATAACGTATACATCACACCAACGTCTTGACCCCAAACTAAGCATTAGCTTGTGTTTTGGGTACCAAGCGAAGACACTACATACATATAACAACCAAGACCCGGTACCAGTATCAATATTCATCATATAAATACTGAACCGACCTGGGATTCGTGGAACAAAAAAAAAAGGATTCTAACCCGGGACCTCCAGCTTCGTACGCAGGGTCACTACCCACTAGGCTAAGAGGTCGTCGACTCCCCGAAAAGTTTTCTGTAGGCTAACGAAAGTTTCATCAAAATCAGTTCAGCCCTTTTGATTTTTGTTAAATTTCTCGTAGATGATTTAAACTCGCATTAAATACAGATGAGCTTTCTTTTAACTATAATCCTAATGATTTTACTTACTGAATTTTTGAATCGATAGTAGTTTTTGACCTGTATAGTTTAGTGTAGTTTGATAGTACTGAAGTTTTGAATCGATTTTGAAGTAGATAGTTTTACCTACAGAACTCTAAAAACTCATTCGGACGCGATAGATGGCTAGCACGTCACACTTTCATGCGCTATCGGCAGTATTGTTTGTTTGGTGTTGTCGTTTCGAGGGATCGGAGTCCAAAACAAAAAAAAAACTGGTATTGTAGAGGACGAAGGATAATGATGTCATTTACCTATATTTACGATAGAAAAAATTTTGAGCGAACTCAAAAGAAAAATATGAGAACTTCTGACTATCGTGATTATAAATTTGTAGCCGATATAATACTGTGACAAATTGTGGGTGATTTATTTAAAACAATTTAAGTAATTTTCTACTAATCGAATTTTTACATACCTAATGTAGGTAGAGAATATGTATAAAGACAACGCTGAACTTAAAACAGCGCTGAAGCAAAGCAGCTGTGAAATTAAGGTATTACATATGCTAAATGGCATACTATAAAACGGACGCTGTTAATAGATGGCGGTCGTTACAGTTCCCAACCCGCAGTGGAGCAGCGTGGTGGACTTAAGCTCCAAGCCCCCCTCCTCACCCTGGGGGAGGCCTAAGCCCCTGCAGTGGGGTAAAAATGGGCTGATGATGATGATGATGATACTATAAAATAAATTGTTTTGTTTGTACTAGAAGGAATATTTACCCTACAATATAAATATTGTTCGTCAAGCTTTGAGCAATCGAATTTTCAAATCACACACTATTTCTGCTATTATTTTATTATTATTAGCTAAAAACATTAAATCCACCTTCGTTGAATTTAAAATTATTTTGTTTTTGACCTCTATAACACAATAATCTTGGTTTTTTTGAAGCTTTAAACTAAGTACTAAAGAAGTATAAAAAACTTCTTTTCAGCATTTATCTGTTTGTCGTCTGAGTTTCCCGTCTTTCATGCTTACGAGTATTATAAAGTATAGGAAATACTTTATTTATTTATCGTTTGATATTTGTTTGAGGTCATCTCGTTACATTGGGATCGCAACATTGTTTATCACAATAGAAGCGGAACGACAGTGCGATACCGAGTCTTGGCTTCCTTGTTATGCCGTAAGCAAGGCCGCCGCCAATCAATCCATTTACAGAGATGAATTTATAACCGAGAATGGCCTAGAGTTTAGTTGTAAATTGGTACCTAGTAGATATTACCTTTTACCTTCAGCCTGATTAGATATTTATAGAAAACGGGGACCGATTTCTATCAATTTGGGAAAAAATGTACGTGTGAGTATATGTACTATTTAATATGTTTTTCTTCTAGGAGTAAATAACTCTCACCTGGCTTGTATCTTTGCGAGCGTCTGTCTTCAATTTTGAAGTTTGTAGCGATACTATATGTAGTAAGTAAATCAGTTAACAGCTCTCTGTAGGCTTCGATATCAGTATTCGTTCATTGCTTTTAGCTACGCTTTTAGTTAATCAATTGACTAGTAATGTAAACACTATTAATGATCACATTTCCTAGTTATTGTTTACAAGTATTACATAAGAAGCATCCATAACACGCGGTGTGGCTTTAGCTTTAAGGTCAAAGCGGATGTTTTTATCCTTGTTACGTTTATACAATAACATAACTAAGTTTTCTATGTAACCCAGTACAGTATTGTCTTGCGATACTAGACAACTGAAATACATACTTAAAATTTCTTTATAACAAATATTTCTCCCGAGCGGGAATCGAACCTGCGACCTTGTATGTACGTGGTGTTTTCGATTGGTATTTAAAACACAAGCTAATGCTTAGTTTGGGGCCTAGACGTTGTTGTGATGTATATGTTATTATTATTTACGTTTGACGACCGCTTGGTCAAGTGGGCAGCGACCCTGCCTGCGAAGCTGGAGGTCCCGGGTTCGAATCCCAGGTTGGGTCAGTATTTATATGATGAATATTAATACTGGCACCGGGTCTTGCTTGTTATATGCATGTGGTGTCTTCGCTTGGTACACAAAACACAAGCTAATGCTTAGTTTGGGGCCTAGACGTTGTTGTGATGAATACGTTATTATTGTAATTTGGTTCTACAGTCTCTATCCACTGAATCAATCGGTCAGTCAAGTATACGTTTCTTAAAAATTGCTTTCGAGAATATCCCATGCCCTAAAACGTCGCGGGCGAAGCCGCAGGCGAAAAGTTAATCGAAAAATATTTTTATAATAACATTTTTTGTCCAACGACATGTGTTGAATAAGAATTAAGATTACATCTATGTTTTGGAAAAGTTGTTATGACATTAAAAAGATATTACAGTTATGTTTGTTATTGATAATCTTGATGGAGAGCGTATAAGTGCTTGTTTACATGCGAATCGTGAATTATTACGTAAAAGGTTCTTTTGTCAACAATACGATGCTATGTTCGATATGAGAAAATATATATATACAAAATATATATACATTTTTATTTGTTTTCAAGTTTTAAGTAGGTATTTCCGAAGAAGTGATACTAAATACCAAAAATAGATATTTGTAAGAGGTCTAAAATATTGGTAGAAACGTGAAGGAGGAGTAGTCCTAGATTAGGTATGTGGGCGGTCATCCAGGATTTATCAATGGTAGGTCCTCAAACAGTAAACAAACAAAACTCCCAAATACTTGAATACAATGTTTATTACAATAATGGTAGTGATATTTACAATGTACAGAGTTCAATATCTTCTTTGGAAACCGACAAAAGATATAGTTTAGAATTATAAATTGAATGTGCTAACAATAAAACGCATGAAAGTCCTATTATTATGAAACCATTGCGTGCATCTGGCTTGCATTTAGCCATTTTGTTTTTACTTCACTGTGATTATAGAATAAATTGTATCTGGCTTTTGTTTAGGAATCTTTACAGAAATGTATAAATGTGGTAATAACTATAAATATCATCAAGCCTTTAAAGTGACAGTAATTGATAAAAAAAACCAATGGGTGTGTGCTTATTATCACACGATAGAAGTGTAAATGTACGAGAATTATATCAAATTACATACTTTCAAATAAAGTGTTATTATTATATATATATGTACTTGAAGGCGCTCGATTTAAAATACATAATTTGAATTTGAAAAAATTTGAAAAAATTCAAATTATGTATGTGTTAGGAACACGAGTCGGGATGCTCGATCTTTTTGGAGATAGACGACTGTGGGAATTCATTGCGTAAAGATAGAAATGTCGTACGAATATATGTGTTTTCATAGTATTGTAATCGTGGTTACGAAAATACAAAATCTTTTTCTTTCAGCATCCGTAACTTTTATTTCAGCTCTAGAAGCTTACGGACCCTAAAATAAATTAATTAACTGAGAATATTATTTTTAATATATACATATTTTTTTGCTATATTGTTTAATAAAATCTAAAATATAACTTTTATTTACAAAAATAATAATAATAATAAAAAATAAAACTAATCCAATAATCCACCCCTCGTCGCCTTCGACGCAAATGTGCCCATGACGCTCATCGCATTGCCGCGCTGAATTGCAATGGCAATTCTTTGCACCAGGAAGGTACCGGAACGGGGGTCGAGTCCCCTTTCTTTTAGACGACGGCCGATGCTCGCGACGAAACGTTTGGCTTCAATCCCCCAACAGCCAGCATCTTCCACCGCAAGAGGGACGAACAAGTATTTACTCTCCAGAGTAGAGTATTTGACTCGTTTTCTGGCGGCTGCAGACTCCGCAGCGGCTCCGGCCGTTCCCACGGTACGACCAAGGTGAGAGGCGGCAAATGTGCTGACACACGTGGCGTCCCAAAGTAGACACCTACCTTTCTCCCACGGCACCAAAGTCATACCATAGGGTCTTTTGCCATCGGAACGGCTAAGACCAAGAGGCTCCAACACGCACGGAATATTGGCCGAAATTAAAGCCCTGCGGACTATGTCGTTAAGAGCGTGGTGTCGCGGTAATCTCCCCGAGCAGCGACGACAACTCAACGCGTGGTGTCCGTTGGCCTCCACCATGGAACCGCAGATGCATAGGTGTCGTTCACAAACATCGCAGTCCAGGCGGAGCCCCACTGCCACACGCAAAGACTCGCCGTCCAGTAGGGTACTAATGTGCGGGTAGGGAAGAGCGTTGAGCCAGGCCCCGGACTCAGCACGTGACACCGCTCGCAGCCTCGCTAAGTCCACTCCTGCCGCCTGGTCCAAGATTTACTGAGAATATAGAAGAGTTATACAAACAGAGGTCATAAAAGAATATCTCTCCTTATAATTTTATACCATTTTAGATCCATTATGAATTATATTTTAGCCATTAATTTGTTTAACTGATCGTTTGTTTACCTATTACATTATTAATTTATAAAAGAAAAAATATTGATTACAAAAAAAAAACACTTTTTAAAATTCGATCGTTAATTTTGTCCGTGTGTATACTACCGCTATTACCGACGACCGCTTAGCCTAGTGGGTAGAGACCCTGCCTACGAAGCTGGAGGTCCCGGGTTGGAATCCCAGGTCGGGTCAGTATTAAAATGACGAATATTGATACTGGTACCGGGTCTTGGTTGTTATATGTGTGTGGTGTCTTCGCAAAAATATTATATTATAAAAATATATTTAATATTATATAACATATAATATAATATTATATTATTAATATATTATAAAAAAAGTGTTTAAGTATGTATATCAGTTGTCCAGTAAACCATAACACAAGCATAATACTTGCTTACTTTAGGACTAGATGACACTGTGTGGAAAGTCCCATGTATTATTATTATTATATTACATATTCAAAACATACGCGAATTACAGTGCATAATAATAAACTGTAAATATTGAAAATATGCCCTCTCTATTAGGCAGTAAACATCACCGACCGACTGAAGTCGAATAAACAGCGATAGTTTCGTCCACTGTTCAGATCAAGTGCACCTAAAAAAGTTTGCAGTTCCAAAATAATAAAATTAATCGTAACCGTCTTGCCTCTTACTCGCGAACCCCGTTCGGAACCTGACAACGACCACATTGACATATAATTCGCCATTGACCCCATTGTATAAATAATCGACATGCTTACTATGCGGTGAGGGCGCACGAGATGTGGCTCTACATAAGATCACGTGAAGCGAGCGCGCTCACTTCTTTTATAATAAATAATACGGGTATTATGACCGATTGTATACCAGAAACATATGTGACTCAAAATTATATTGTTATTACTTTAATAATAATTTGTTATATGTTTAAATAATAATAACTTTATTAAAGTATGCTTGAGTGCCTCGTAGAGTCTAGTTGATTTTTATAAGGATTGGAAGGCGCGCGGACGGGTGTTTAAACTACTAATATGCTATGTTTGAACATAATGCATGTTTCATACTTACACATCGTAGCCCAATAAGCCTACCACCAATATTCCCGCGACACGCACGATCGATCGATTGTTACCATATAAACAATTTCGAAACCCTCTTCGTTAATACTTCTTCGAGTTATTGTGAATTTGTTTCATTATTAAATTGTTATTGGGTTATAGATTGCAATTTGCAATTACAAAATAAAATCAATAATTAGAGTGAAGACTTGTGGTAATATTATTTATTACATACAAAAAAGGAAAAACGAAAAATATCTTTCACAATAATAAGCCCTTTTGAAGTCTGTCATATCTATTGAGGTTTGATATGAAATCCGGAATGTTCACAATCCCGTAAGTTTGAAAGCGACTCCGACTCACACAGTACTAAAAATTTTATTTCAATAATGCTATAACATGCAATGCAATTTTTTACAGTTTCCAATTTTAGTGAGTAGTCGTGATCATTCGGGATTATGAATTTTCGGGATTTGAAATCAATTCAAACTGTGGAAAAAATACTTCTTATATTTAACCTCATATTTTTGTTTATTTTATTGCTCTTATTCTTCATATCACATTTACAGACAAACGAAAAGGGAAATGTATTATATACTTTTATCATCTTTATGGCGCGGCAGTGATTCTTACAGGCTGTGAACGCGACCAGCTAGGTTTGTGTATGTGTTGCGTGCGTGTCTTGTACATGCTTGTAAAGACTTTCAAGAATTTTAAGTGTATAATTTTATGTTTTCGGCGTATTGTCTTACCTTTTTTTCCGAGATTGAATGAATGAACTACCCACGTAAAGACAAAATATGTATTAACCTTAATGCATAACCGCTTTGACGTAACTACAATGTAAAAAGCATCTCTAAAAAAGATACATCATTACAAACTGCAATATACGTTGTTATAGGTATACATAGGTATAATATATTAATATAAATAACTAGCGACCCGCCTCGGCTTCGCACGATTAGCAAAGCATATATGCCGTAGTGTTTTGTCTGTCGTAATGTCGTATCTGCTTGTTGCGCCGAACATGTGCATTAGATTTAATAAGATTTAAATGTAACGTAAATTCATCCTACTTGGAGTATTTTTAATGTATTTTATTTTTAATTCTATAAATATTTGAAAAAGTAAAGGCTAAATACATAAATACGGACTAAAATATTTCATTGTACTACTTTGATTATTTCTGCCTAATTTTATATCACGCGTGTTGCGTCGGGGCGTGGGGCCCGGTCGCCCGGCCCTACCACTTGTTGCGCGATAGTTTTCATTTGACGATATCTGTGAAGATATTTATTTAAATTGTATAGTGTAAAGGGCAATCACAATGTACATGAAATGCTGAAGGTAAATAACGTATTTAATTTGATAAGGATTAATACTATATCTGTATAAATTGCTTTCCATTCACCTCATCATATGATACCTTTTTTAAACAAAGAAATAAATATAGTAAGCTATCCACAAAAGATAGACATATGCCATCCCTGACTTTTCTTTAGTCGTATAAAAGAGAAACAATTCCTCCATACCTTATTTTGTTGTATCTCAAAGAGATTAGGCAGCGTTTTTGATGAAATCTCCCAACCGGCTTGATTTTTTTCCGACTTCTTCAACAATAATCGTCATATTTCAACAAATTTGCACAAAACATTAATAAATTATACACGTAAACCTTCCTCTTGAATCACTCCGTCCATTAGTGTCACCCCTATGCCAATCCGATCGGTAATTTTTGAGGTATCGATATTACAAATATATAGGTAAAATTAAATAGAATTTATTGCCACTTATAACGAATAATATCATAGTAGAATACATCGTTATTTATAAAATACTAGCGACCTGCCCCGGCTTCGCTCGGGTAGCAAAGCATATACGCCGTAGTGTTTTTTCTGTCGTAGTGTCCTATCAGCTTGTTGCGTCGAACATGTGGATTTGAATTACGAACGTAAGTTCATCCTACTTGGAGTATTTTTAATGTATTTTATTTCCAATTCTATAAATATTTGAAAAAGTAAAGAATAAACATAAAAATAAACTACAATATTTCTTTGTATACAGCGTGGATAACTTCTACCTAACCACGTGTGTCGCAGCGCCCGATATTTTTATTTCGTGATAGCTCCTAAGATATTAATTTGAATTGTATAGTGTAAACGGCAATCATAATGTGTATGAAATGCTGAAGGTAAATAACGTATTTAATTTGATAAGGATTAATATTGTACGACCGCATAAATTGCTTTCCAATTACCTCATCATATGACACCAATTTTTCAAACATAAAAATAGGTATAGTAAGCTATCCATAAAAGATAG
Organism: Luffia ferchaultella; assembly: GCA_949709985.1. Taxonomy (NCBI): domain Eukaryota; kingdom Metazoa; phylum Arthropoda; class Insecta; order Lepidoptera; family Psychidae; genus Luffia; species Luffia ferchaultella. The sequence continues at coordinate 11,649,788 of OX453244.1, forward strand.
ACATATGCCGTTGCGGACTTTTCTGTAGTCGTATGAAAGAAGAACAATTTCCCCGTACATTATTTTGTTATATCTCAAAGGGATTAAGCAGTCAGTCAACGGTCTGTCTATCTGAACACGATAAATTCAGAAACTACCGAACGGATCGGCATATGGTTGATACTAATGGACAGAGTGATTCAAGGGGAAGGTTTACGTGTATAATTTAACAAAGTTTTGTACAAATTAGTTGAAATATGACGGTTAAAGTTGAAGAAGTCGGGAAAAATCAAGCCGGCTGGGAACTTTCATCGAAAACGCTGCCTCATTCCTTTGAGATATAACAAAATAATGTACAAAGGAATTGTGTCTTTTTTATAGGACTAAAGAAAAGTTCGCGATGGCATATGTCTATCTTTTATGCATATCTTACTATACCTATTTTTATGTTTGAAAAAATAGTGTCAAATGATGAGGTGATTGGAAAGCAATTTATACGGCTACAGTATTAATCCTTATCAAATTAGATACGTTATTTACGTTTAGCATTTCATGCAGATTATGATTGTCCTTTACACCATACAAATTAAATCAATATCTTAGGAGCTATCGCGAAATACAAGTTTAACGCGACAAGAAACAGGGCGCTGTGGCCGCCGCCGCCGGCCAGCGTAGTTAGGCTGAAATTATCAATGTTGTATATAGAGAATTATTGTAGTTTGTTTTTATGTATATATTCTTTACATAATAAATATTAAATAAAACATATTAAAAATACTCCAAGTAGGATGAATTCACGTTACATTTGAATCTAATTAAGTCCAATCCACATGTTCGACGCAACAAGCTGATAAGAAACTACGCAGAAAAAACACTACGAGTTATATGCCCTGCTACCCGTGCGAAGCCGGGATGGGGCGCTAGTTATTTTATAATATGTAGTGATGCTAGTATTATAAATCATCTAAAACTGTAGGTATTAATTAGTAATACAAAATTATGATTTACCGCTCTCAGCAACAATTTAAAAATGACGTATGGAAATATGAAATAACGGCGCCTGCGTCGTTTTGATACACTCGAATAGGTGTCCTATTCGTGTGCCGAATTTTACGGCAAAAAAAACTCATTTTACGTAAAAATTGAAAAAAAATATATATAACGCTACATTCTAAAGTTAATAAAGCATTTATTATAGAATATACATTCATGGTAAGTGTCATGATAACCCGAACGCAGCGAACCTGTTTCAAATCTATAAGGCCATGTGGCCATGGCTCGTATCCGGGCGTTTACCAATGAGTTTTTTCAGACTTAAATACATTAACTATCACTGACACCGTGCTTCGGAGAGCGCGTTAAGCAGTCGGTCCCGGTCGCTGTCAAGAAATAGCGGTCGTTACAATCTGCCAACCCGCCTTGGAGCAGCGTGGTGGATTTAAGCTACAAGCCCCCACATCTTGAAGGGAGGCCTAAGCCCCTGCAGTGGGGTATAAAAAGGCTGATGGAATGAAATGGAAAAATATTCATGGTATCGTAAGTGAAAGTATCTAAGTGATGAAAATTGGTATTTCGCTTTGAGGTCGGAAACTAAACATTTTCATTTCATTTCATGAATTTTTAAAATTTCACCAATTACGGGGCGAAATAGCTATGTGAGTTTGTATGAAAATCCTTATTTTTAATAACTTAAGTCAGTTTCTGAATCGAGTATTCTCAGTTGATGACAATTTAAGTTGAATTTAAACACAATTTTTTGTTTCCGATTTGAGTAACTATGCTCAAACTAAAATCTTTTTTGACAGCTCTAATACTTATTTCATGTTAATATCCCATTCATCTGCCACTTTTTAGTATTTGTCTTTTGGGTTAGAAACCAAATATGACGTGTTTCAAAATTTTCAGAAATATAACCCTTAAGGGCGTGGGCGACAAGGGATGAAACTCTGGTTGGGATTCCGCCAGTGTGAAGTTCGAACTCTAAAATTTATTATTTTTCATCGAATTGACTAGAAACCCTCTTCTGCGTTTACCGTCTAACCACTCATACTATAGCTAGCCGGTGTATGAGAGGAGTTTTAGCCCGAGTTTCAGTGCGCAAGGTCCCCACGCGGCGCTCTTTACCCCCGAGAAATCCCCGCACACCGGTTTCAACCCTCCCCTAAAATGCGAAATGTCACTTCGATACTGTGAAGTGACATTTATGACTCTATTAAAACCTATTAAAATCAAACGCTGCTGTCAAATTAATTTACTCTATGTTATTTGGCTTTATTGTTATATATTGGCGATTCGATGGACCGATGACCTGAAGAAGGTGGCAGGTCACCGTTGGATGCAGCAAGCGGCGGATCGCGTAGCGTGGCGTGCCATGGAGGAGGCTTATATTCAGTAGTGGACAATTAAAGGCTGAAATGATGATGATGTTATTTGGCTTTATGGTTAGAAATCAAGGAACATCTGTTTTGAGATTTTATGGAAATTTTATTTTTAAGGGGCTTAGATTGGTGATAAAGTTTGCAGGGGAATCTCGTCATTTTAAAATTAAAACCATGGAAGTTGTATTTGACCTTTTAGTTGAAAATTAAGGAAAATAATTTTTAGCATTTATAAAACCTATATGGGGATAAAATTTTTAAAATTGGTATCTAACTTTTTGGTAATAAATTAAAAATGGAATGGTTCAAAGCTTTCGTAAAATTCTAAAATAACCCTTACCATATCAGCCTAAGCCTGTTGTCTCTCCTTTAATAAATATTAATACACAAATGCGACCGAAGCCACGAGCGTTCGCTAGATTAATTATAAACATCATAACTAAGAACGTGATTATGATAAATAATAACATGACAATATAATTAATTCCTCGTAACCAATAAGTAAACATATCTTCGTTACAAAGTACACTCTATGTCACCTCCGTAAAAATGATAAAAAAATATTTACTTATTTTATATGGAATTTTACATGACAATACCTAGAAGTATCCGATTTTCAATATATTAATTATTCATGTTATCTAAGTAAAAGTGCATAAGTATTATTATGAAAATAATATTATTATTTATTACCAAACTAGTTATACCAATTCTTGAACTTTTATTTGTTTAAATGTTATAAACAAAAAATATATGGTCTAAATTATATATATATATATATACATATATTCCAAACACGAAAAATGACGTATTTGAAATAAGGATAAAAATCATTATTGAACATTATTTAGTGTTTATTTATATGGGTATTATAAATACATATATATGGACATTATGGACATATATTATCATTAGTGGAATAATTTAAAAACCAATAAATTTATGTATTATTAGATATACCACTCAAGGTTTTAATATTAAAATTAAATCATTATGTAAATATTCACGTTACAGTGTTCGTCATGAACTATAAAAAGACTAGATATTCATTTATGAATTCAAACAGAGAAACTTGAAAAAGATTATCCAAATACAAAAAAAATTTAAAAAAATTTATTAAAAGCTACTAACCTGATCTGGAACTTTAAACTTATTTAAAGCTATAGGGCTCTTATATAAACAAATATAGTCAGACCACTGGTAATTTTTGAACCCTTGTCCGCCATTATTGGGTACATAATTATTACTAATTTCTAAATAATTATAAGGCACGAAGTAAGTTTGTTATTGCCGAATCCAAATTCTTATTAAAAAATGTTTCTGTAATAGGACATATGTTCGTATGTCGATTTATTTTTCTTTGTTACCTAAACGAAAATGTATTAATCTGATCTAATCACTTTTGTCATATATAACTTAATGATTCCTCACATAAGTCAAAAATTTTGTGTTGCATGTGAAATAAGCAATTTTCACCGTGAAAACTAAATTATTTTTGCTGTTTTTTTTATTTATAGCTCAGAGATGTGACAATGGAACACAATTCATCATTCATTTAACTCGTGCGTCCATTCGTCCGTCTTAATTAGTTCGCTACTATGTTATAACGTTCACTTAATTTCAAGATCATTTTCAAAATTAATTAAAAATTGCAAACGAGATGGCAAGGTCTACATAGTTTAATAGGTCTTGTTCATAAGCTGCCATTTTATTCGTTTCACTAAAACAAGCCAATTATAATCAATTCATAGTATTAGTTAAAAAAAATTTGAATTAATCTATTGCAAGTCTCCAAAAATTAAATTAAAAATTAATTTGGACTAAAACTGCTAATATCCTGTACGTTTTGTTTATTTTGGCACGCGAGAAAAGAAATGATAACCACTCGATCATAGCACAGTTCACTGATAATTACTTAGAATAAATATCCTTTCCGTGTTATAGATTGCCCTTTTGTTTTCGCATTCCATGCATTAAATCGTTAGCACACACATTTTTCTGATTAACTGAAATACAATGATTCTTTTTATTTTACTTTCGCAGAGATTATATACAACTTTTCCGATGCGTATGATGGTTTGACTAATGGTCCCACCTAGTCACACTAGTCCTAATACTGTAGTTTTGTAGTCCTATTAAGCAGTGGCACCCGAGTCATGGTTATCATTGATGACTCGGTGTCCCACTGTGTTTCCACTGTGTTTCTGTTTCCGCGCGAATTTAACAGCAATGTATAAAATGTACAAGATGTAATTTTGTACATAATAACAATTTATCATAGATATAATGTAATATTTTATTTTATGTTATCTAGTAAAAAAACTTCAAGAGAAACGTGATTTGTATAAAAATATTAGACAATAAGACAATTAAATTTCAAACAGATTTCTCAGGAAAAATACCTATGGGAAAAACGTCTTTCTATTCGAAACTGTAATAAAAATTCACTGAAATATTAATAATGTAATAGTATACTTTGGTAAGACTAAAAGAACACTATTGCTTCTGAAATTCCATAAAATAGGCTTAAAAATATATTTTACATAATATAGGCTGGACAGGCTTCGTGCACTTAAAATACTGTGATTAAAGATATCGGTAATAAACAGTCACGGTTCCTAAGCTGTTTCGGCGGGTATTCTCCAGGTAATTTTGGGAATTTGTTCTTGTTATCTCTGTCTATCTCTGAAGAGGGATTGTATCTATGCCAATTCGAAGCCGTGGATTGAAAGACTATCCCCTTAAATAAAGAGTTTTGATCTCTCATGAATGATGATTATTTTTAATATTTATTTTATATTTAAAAAATGATTTTATTATGCTTATGGGCATCCACCAACTACTTCCTGCCCCCCCCTCAAGTTGAAGAAGATGTAACAAGAACAGCGTATAGTTCGTTCTGAATAAAACTAAAAATCGTAGTAATTTTACACATAATAATTTAAAAATTATCTAGTTATTAAATATTATGTATCGTATTCCATTCATGTTTAGTGGCGTAATATATGATATATATTATCATTGCTGATCCAAGAGCCGAGGTCATGACAAGCCTGATAACCGTTGAACATAGTTTTATCGCGTAGTGGAAATTAATTGTAAAATCATTTTAACATTTTTATACATCATTAAATTCACTAATTAAGTTTCGGTCATTCGTGTCATCTGTGATTTTAATGTATTTAATATATTTGTATTTCTATTCTTTAAAAAAAATAGTTAAAAATGTACAAATTCGTAACTTATTATTAACTTTTATGATTTTACCTAAATTGAGGTATCCGCTACGCATTTGAACGCGGGTAATATTCCGCAATTTTTTAATCTATGTTAGGGAATTTCACAATAAAAAACGTTACGATAAATGTAAATATTTATCGATGAGTTTAACTAGTGTAAGACACTTACACTATTTAAACTCATCGATAAATATTTTTTATGATAGCTTCCGATTAATTAATGGTTACTAAAAGCATATTTCAAGATAATTTAATAATATAATCTAAACAATTTTTTTTCATAATGCCAATATGCAAACATTTTGGATATTAGCCTTTCTTGAAGAAACAGACTGGTCTATCCAGCACAACACAGTTTGGGACCAACCGGTCCAAATTGTCCTGAAATTTGATTTAGCTTTTGTCATATGGTTCATATAATCTTTAATTTTTATTTAATTTTGAACTCTTGAACCCTTATGTCAAAACACCGGAAAGGAACAGACTTTTTATGCTATCTCAATGAAACTTACTCGTTCATATAAATTCTAAGCTGAATATAAATTTGCTTCATTCGTAAACTTGAGACACTATCTCTTTGCAATAAGTATGTTCGTGTTTTATTTAGTTGTTTCAATATTATAATTAACTGAAATCAGATTGAAGAGAAAATAACTAAAATTTACGTTAAATGTGGGTTTAACAAGAGTTTTATGGTAGTTTACAGTGAATTTCGTCATAAATGGATATTATGATTTTTAAGTTTGCATATGGTCTTTGTTCAGATAGAAAAAAATTTGCTGCACATTTATTCACATTTTTTTTTTAAATTTGCACTAAACTAATAAAAATTAATAAACTAAAATAATAAAAAAATAAAGTTTCCAAAATTGATTGTTAATGAAATTAAAGTAAAAAAATGAAGTTTAAATTTGATACGATAATTGTTCATTTTCGCATATTTGTGGTAAATTACTAAAACTATATAGAACGATAACAGTAAGGAACTATTTAATGAAAATTTGTTGTTGTATGTATATTATTACATAGGTACCCTATTACCTCCATCAGTCCGTCTGTTCGGCTGTCCGTCTGTCTTACCTTTATCATGGCGGATTATTATTATGACGGATATCTTCATACCTAAATGAAAAAAAAAATATAAAACTTTAAGGAAAATGCAAGAAACGTGTTTTTCTTCAACGTTTTATAGTTTTTGATCTATCGAAGAAACGGTATTATATACGAACGTTGAAGTTGATGTGATTACAGTGAAATTCTATAGTAAAAAAAGAAATAAAAAAAAACTGCTCCTGTGAGTCGGATTCGCGCTAAAAATTCCAAATTGAAAGAAAAAAAATAACACGGTTTTTTTGATAAGTACATAACACAAAATATGTGGTTGAACGAAATATTCGGCATGCGAGTCCGCAATTTCACAATTTTCACAATTATTTATAATTGAATGATTTAATAATAACTACAAAATAAGTACCAATTAACAAGTTCAAATGTGAATTATGTAATAATATTAAACTCGCCAATCATGTCGGCCGCCTCAATAAAATCACAAAATCTTTTAAAGGACAATGTTTAACAAGAGTTTTATGGTAGTTTACAGTGAATTTCGTCATAAATGGATATTATGATTTTTTACTTTTACAATAAGATCCCAGCTGACATTCAAAATCTACCCCTTAACAAGTTTAAAACTACAATAAAACGAAAGCTTTATGCAAAGGCTTATTATAAAGTATCAGACTACTTAGATGATAAAAATCCATGGGTGTAAGCCGCTCGCCTATCAGTTTGTTTCAATAATATTAATTTTTAAGCATTTATTGTATAAAAATTGTTTATAATTTTGTTAAAAAGAGCGTCCCTCAGTTTCTTGCGTATTCTTCTGAGAGGAACCAGCAATATTAAATGCGCCTTTGTGGTGACGTTCTTCCACAAAGTAATGAAATTCACTCTTATGACGTATTTCAAGATTATGTTACATAACTACGAAATTAAGATATTTTGATTTGATGTGATTTGAATTATGAGTGATTATTTTTATAATGTTGGCAACTTTTACGTTTAAAATAAATATTTATTCTTTTTTAATTAAATTATGAGTTCTTAACATGTGCGTTTTAAAAAGGGTATAGGTAATCTATGATTTTTTTTAAATTTATCTACGTATAGAGAAACAATCTAAAAAAAAGACGAACTGGACGATTATTATCACCTTGCCTTACGACACAGTCTGCCAATTTATAGTTTTTACAAAAATTTGTAACAATTTTTATACGAAAATTTTTCTAAATTATTAGGTGGTTCCTATGTATTTACATCTATTGAGTCAATATTTTTTTCATTTATTTTAATTTTAAATTGTATTCCAAAACACAAGTTTTGATAATGTTGATTTTTGAGTGTTAAAATTCACAAAGTATTGGCAAGCGCTCGATTTTGTGATTTGCAGCAGGTGCGTAATAAAATACAGCGAATCGAATTATAAATTTTATAACTTCTTTATAATCGGGGCGTGCGACATGCACGTCGTTTGAGACACGCGATCAAGGTCACGTTTTACATCACCCAACTCGTGGCAAAGGTCAGGCTACTTTTTAAAACAGATAATCCCTATGCAGTGACCTCATTAAATGGCCTCAGGCACTGCGTTATCGCAAAGTTGTGCCAAACTTACGGAGTGAACGACAAACGATGACTACGTGTTTGTATTCGAATTTATTGATTTAAAAAACCAAATCATTGTCTAGGTTGTTCAGAAAAATTATTGTTTTCATATATTTTGTTATAATGTGATACAAAAAGTGCCTACACAAAATCTGTCGTTATCCGTAGAACTGAACCGTGAAAAGGAATTATTAATACGTAGTCAGAAATCAGATGTCCAATAGAACTTTAATTCCTTTCTAAACTTTAATATATATTTTGTTAAATTATTATTTGTTCAACTTTTGTTTACGTGACATGTGCGCTGCGTCGCCCCGTAGTAATATATGCGTTTTATTGACTAAATGAGTATATAGAGTATATATTTAAAATCATGAATTTCGTACGTCCGAATTAACGACAGTACAACTCAGTTTTAACAGCCATTCCATCCAACAGTCCATTAAGAATAAAATCAATATTATATTCTGCAACTAGGACGGACACTAGCCGATTACTATCACGGGCAAAAAGCTAAACACCTGAAGGAAAGCCAGAATTTTCATATCCCACCCACCCACTTTCCGCCTGTAACCCCGTGCGGTATGGTGTACCGTTGTAGTATTTTGCCCACACATGCGATGAAAAATGAATTAGATCCTTCAAAGCTCACCAGGTTACCTTTGCCATATACATAATGGAGTGATACGAACGGATGGTTGATCAACCCTTACGAAAATAATGATAAGTGAAAATAAAATTAAAACTTCGTTCTATTTGAAAACACGTGCTTAAAGCTCGGTTCTCGTTAAAATTTAATGGAGAGGCGCTATCCAAAGAAAAAACGAGACCAATAACATTGCAAAACATTTGTCGTTAGCTCTTACATTACATACATTTAAAATAGGGTTCTACGTAATAAATAATGACTAATTTGAATTTATATCGATAAATTAAACTGTTGGCTACTAGATAATTTTGTTTATTTTTACGCGAAATAACACTATGTAGAGATAAATTTTACTGTCAAAACGTACAAAAAGGTTTAATTATTTGCAATTTCTATTGGATTTTAGGTTATTATTTTTTTTATTTTTAGCGTTTATTCATCGACAATAATAAAACCTTTGAATTCAAGACATCAACTGAGACAAAATCGAGAACTGGGCCTCAGTCCTCTAGCTGTAAGGCAATAAAAAACTGTAGCGCATATTAAAATTGTTTTATTTCCGAACTCGCAACAGGCTGTGCCAGCTCACCATGATTAAGCAATTAACGTTCTAATCAAAATTACAGAAATAAATTTTTTGTGGCACGCCATGGTTTTCCTCGAAATACTCGTTATAAAGATTTTATGGAGTTTCTTTCAGGTATATCTTACGTTAAAGTTGAATCAGTATAAAATATTGGATTTTTAAATCGCACATTTTATTGGAACAAGTGAGCTTATACATTTTTTTTTTATTTTGAGATATATTACTCATAATAAAATACACTGAGATAAATACTATAGTGAACTCAGATTACATTATGATGGTTTCTCTATCAGTAGAGCAATAGATGATCCAGTTCATCATAAATACGAGGAAACCGAGGAAGAAAAACTACGCGTTATCATAATTACGTTACAGGAACCATAATTTCCGCTGACGAATTTTTTTTTTCTCTTTATATTCCTCGTTATTTATTATGGGGGTCATCCATAGAGTAAATAAATTTCACAACAGTATTTGGTTTTAATAGAGCCAGAACTGTCACTTGACAGTATCGAAAATATCAAACGCTATTTCGCGGGGGTGACGACCTCGCGGACTGAAACTCGCCACTTTGCACCAGCTAGCTAAAGTATGGGTGAGGTCGATATTTTTCTCAGGGCACAATTTATCCCCCATAAGTTGTCATAACCAGCGATAATTTACGTTGTCCGGTCCTGTGGCAAGGCATCACAGCAACAACAGATTTGACTTGTCCTTACGTGTCAATGCAAGTGTGTCGTTAAAATTGTGTTTATTTTTACCTTGATACGCGATAACGTGTTATAAGAGAATACGAGAATCAAAAACAATGCTGTCGAAACCTGAGATATGCTGAATTAACAAAAAGACCACGCTATTTTGATATATTCTGTGATATTCCCGAATTCGTAACGCACAGGCGCCCATTCTCTATAACGTACTTCGTTTTCAAAGTACGAATTGCAGAGGAATTGCACAAAGAAGTACTGTAGCATAATAAAATTAATTTTTATTTCACATATTTAACATGAATGCGATAGCTTCATGTTGTTTCGTGAAAATAATCTTCAAAAAAACATATTAGAATCCGATTTGACACTTAAAAAGAACAAATAAAAATTAAATAAATAAAATCCGATCTGACTTTATCGTGTAAAATTTTGCTGTGTACGCACACATTCTCAGCGTTGATTATCGACTTTTCCGTTACTCCTTTGGTTTTGTCAATGCCGTTAAGGTTAACAGAAACATTTATCTATAAAATTCGTTGCGAAATAAGTTTACTACTTGCATATTTCAGCTATTGACACTCGGTGAGAACTTATTTTTTTTTCTAAACTTGACCTACGTTGTTATAATTATTCGGCTGTCCTATCAAATCTCATCATCTCGCATCGATCTGATATATTGTCAAGAGCACCCCTGTTTATTAAGTACCATTAGCACTTTATAATTTTGGTATGGTTGTTTGTTCATCCGTCTATCCGTCTGTCCGTCTTCTTTTTGAAAGTAATGGATTGTTACTTACAAAGCAAAATTTTTACCAAATTATAACGATTGAATTGCTATATTTGAAGATTGGGAGAAGTTCCAATTAAGAGTCGCTTCGAAGAGACGTTGGACGTTGGCTTTACAGAAAACTCCAATTGGATTACATTAGACGTCGTTCTTCATTGCACTCTCTGATGTTTAACTGATGTAATGAAGATGCTTCTATAGATTAAATGTTTATATATAGTAATGATACGATAACATAATGTAAATATAATATAAGTGCCGTGATCGCCCGAGCGCAGCGAACCTTTTTCAAATCTATAAGGTCATGTGGCCATGGTTCGAATCCGGGCGTGTACCAATGAGTTTTTTGACTCAGTGCCTCGAAGAGCACGTTAAGCAGTCGGTCCCGGTTGCTGTCAATAGATGGTGGTCGTTACAATCCGCTAACCCGCATCATAGCAGCGTGGTGGATTTATGCCCCAAGCCCCCTCAACTTGAGGGGAGGCCTAAGCCCCAGCAGTGGGGGATAAAAAGGGCTGATGGAAATATTATGGAATCATAAAAATCGAAGTTAGGTAACCATGTCCATATTATAAATTATTTATTAAATTCAAAAAATAAAAGTAGCACGCCAAACATTGGAATCACACGAATGCCTGCTGCTTTTATTACTGCCAATAAATTAATCGTACAATTTTGTTGGTTTGCTTTAAAGTATTAAGTAAAGTATTTAAAATATTGAACCAGTTAAACCGTTTTCATTCAGTCAAAGAAAATGGCGATGTCTATATTTGTGTAAACAAAGCAAACAGATCAAAAGTTATTTTTTAATACAACGCATCTTGCTCATTTTCAGATGTGATAAACGTGACATTTCACAATACTATAAAGATCTTGCTACCGAGGTCAATAGATCACAGAGATAACTGAAATATAAAAGTAACTGATTAAAAAAATTTAATGTAGCGCACGTCCAAGTAATAACAAGCGTAAGATCTGTAATTTTTCATTAATAAATATTTTGTATGTCTGTCTCGCGGTTCACTTCTGTTTTTGAATCACACATATATTTCATCCGCATCTGTTTTACCTGTCGTTGTGCTCGCGATGCGGTATGGCTATTATTGCTCCACTTATTTGAGTCGCAGCGTGATGTCCTTTCTTTCTCAATAACACTCTTTCTTCATGGTGCGAACTTTGTAGAAGAAAACCTTGTACAAAATTTCATGTTTCTAAACCCGGCGTTTAAAAATTCTGCCCAAAATCCCCTCATTTCTCTATCGATTAATCAACGCGAGGCAAGCTTCGACGCGTGCACTTTTGCAGGTCATTAAATTTTTGTTGTACCCGTTATGTAGTTTTTAAAATTTTCTAATTTGGCGCAAACGTGCCAATATTGTGGGTATGCTAACCTCAAACCATACTGATAATTTTACAGTACACTCACACGTATCAGCCTCCGTCATCACTTGCGATTCGTCGTTAATGAATTCAGAAGCTGTGCCACCTTTTGGTTCATTTCGGAAGTCAAAATTTATATATTTATTTTTCACGCTTTTTGGTATCTGTGGCCGTGAATGTATTTCATTCTGTATCGATGGTGTATACTAGCGATATTTTGTTTTTAATCCCCCTTTGTCTTCATTTTCAAATTCGTTTCATAATTTTTTCATAATTTCATAATGCTTAGTTTGGGGCCTAGACGTTGTTGTCATTTATACGTTATTATTATTAAATAAAATTAAAAAAAAATCCATTTGATTTTCAAACAGTAAAAACACACAAAAAAGGTGCACGGACGTCATACGAAGAGAATATCACGTAAGTTTTTAGTGATTGTAGTGTAAAATGAGCATAGTGAACAAATTGTACCTGCAACTGGAAATCGTGCGGCAAATCCACTGAAAGCCACGAAATATCCCAGGAGTCCTTTTCTAAGGACACATCTAGCATTTGAACAGAATCACGTACACACATATCGAATTTAAAATACTCTTTTTTTTTAAATCGTTTAAAAATAGTCAAACGAAGGCTCTTTTACGCTCCACGTATGTACGTACGTTACAAGTGCATCTGTTGAATCGTAATGTCGAATTTGTGAAATTCCCAAAGTACAATAGAGGGGCAGTTTTAAATTTTGATCAGTTGTGTAACTACGTCTGTTCGACACCGATTGCGACATTGTGCGTAAGGTCGTACGTATAATTTAATTTCACACGCCTTTGCGCAATCAGTCGCCTGCCGTATCGGACAATAAAGAGATGATTGTTGCTACGTCGCTAAATACGTGCTACTTACAAGGATAATTTCCTCTTCTACGTGAAATGTTAATGTTAAACCATTTTAAGCATACTCTCACGAATTTAAATTAAACGTAACAATTTACGCGTATGAATTCCAATGTGCAGGTAAATCTGTTTTGACGTAAACTTATTGGCATTTGGTTGAAGGTTTGAAACTATTAATCTTATTACCTTATACTATAATATGTATGAGTGAATATGAATTCATGTATATATTTTTAGGAAACGGCTTTAACGATTTGGATGAAATTTTGTATTTAGATAGGTATCATCTCAAAACTGGTTTCTAAATAAATTTTATTGTAATTAACCACCAGGGGGCGCTGTAGTAGACGTGTATCTTCAAAACGACAGGACTGATTTTGATATGGTTTTTTGCATTACCTTGGTATCATCTACGAGTAAATAATTAAATATGTTGTGAAGTTGCGCCACCAGGGGGCGCTGCAATAAATACGTTTCTCTAATACGGCAAGGAGAAAATCTACGCGGTTTTTTGCGTTGCATAGGTTGATTGTTTAAGGTTATGGGCCACCAGGGGGTGCTGCAATGCCTACAATAGATATGTTTCTCTAAAACGGCTGGGAGGATCTTGACGTGGTTTTTTGCGTTATACAGATATCACTTATATAAGAGCATATTTTTTGATAAAGTTTGCGATTACGGGCTACAAGGGGGCGCTGCATTAGGTATGTTTTTTAAAACGGCTGGGAGGATTTCGACGCGGTTTTCTGCGTCACAGAAATAATAGCTAAAAGTAATACGAAGTTTAACTGTGCAAACACGTACGATTATATTTAAAAAGCTGTGTAAAGCTCGGTCGCCCGATTTTAATATTTTATATAAAAAATCAAATACCACTTACTCATAATCAACGCCAAGCCAAAAAGCCTGAAGTTAATCACACGATTAGTTTTATGACATGAGCATCCAGTAAAAAAGGACTTTTCAAAATTATACTCCTAAGGCGATATAATGGTAGGGGTCAGTTTGTATGAAAATCTGTTATTATTAAAGCTCAATACATCAAAATTGATTTTTGGGTTTGGTCACAGACTAATTATGTTGTGTTTTAAGATTTTTGAAAATACCAAATAAAAATAATCATAAAATAGGGGATGAAAATCTGTATGGGTATTCCGTCATTTTTAAATACCACTGAAGCGAATCACACGAAAATCGGACATTATTTTTATTTTCTGACGTAAGCATTCACTATGCGAAGATTTTTTCGAAATTCAACCCCTGAAGCGATAAAACAGAGGGGGCAAGTTTGTGTAAAGTTATTTTATAAGTTAAATACATGAGACTTGATACATAGGCTAAAATCGAAATATGGCGTGTCAGAAACTAATTATGTCGTGTTTAAAATTTTTGAAAAATTAACCCTTAAGGAAACAAAATAGGGGATGAACGCTTGAAAGGGATTTCCGTCAACTTTAAAGTTAATCATAATATGAAAATTGGTGGTTGAACTTTGGGTCAGAAACTAAATATGTAATGTTTTAAGATTTTTGAGAATTTAACGCATTACGGAGTAAAATAGAAACGAAATTTTGTATTCCGTTATTTAATAACTAGCGACCGCCCGCAGCTTCGCTTGCGTAGACTACACATTCCTGTTTTAGGTAGTATTAACTTTCGAAATGGTTTATACATACTTTTTGCTGAAACTAATATTGGGTATTCAAACTTTCAATCTTCATTCTCCCCACTCCTTTAAGATAACCGACAATCCCATACTTTTCACATCCCGTTTCCCACCCTTAAAATGTAGAAATCCAAAAACCCTGAAAGACATCATTATTTATTTATGTCAAAATTTTTGTGTTTCTAACTTTAAAGAACAAAAACTCATACAAAGCCCTTCCGTCCCTCCCTCCTTAAATTTGAAATTTCCAAATAATCCTTTCATAAAAAATTGATACGTTATAAAATAAACCACTGTTCCAAATTTCGGCTTCCTAGACTTAGTAGTTTCGGCTTTATCTACGTTGATAGATCAGTGAAGACAAACGACAGACAGACACAAAAATTAGCTGATGTCACTCTTGACAACCTTCTTTCACGTTTGCAAAGTTTCATTAAAATCTGTTGACCCGTTTTGAAGATTAGCTTGAATAGACACATAGACGTACAGACAAACAGACAGACAAAAAGAAGCGTATGTCACTTTTGACCACCTACTTTTCATACCCGTGAAATTTCATTAAAGTCGGTTTAACCGTTTTAGAGATTAGCTCGAATAGACAGATGGACGTACATACAGATATACAAAAAGTAGTGTATGTCACTTTTGACCATTTTCTTTCCATATCTGTGAAGTTTCATCAAAATCAGTTTAGCCGTTTTGGAGATTTGCTCAAATGGACAGACAGACAGATAGTATTATTTTATACATATAGCCTATAGCCTTTTTCAATAAGTATACTATCTAACACAAAAAGAATTTTTCAAATCGAACCAGTAGTTCCTGAGATTTGCGCGTTCAAACAAACAAACAAACAAACTCTTCAGCTTTATAGTATTAAGTATAGATAACAGAATTTAGTAATTATTTAATAATTTTAATAAATTAAAATCATGAAGTTCACGATTTAGCTTTACGTTTGTAAAGCTAAATCGGTTTTTTATTTTTATTTTTTTATTTTTATTTTTTTATTTTTTTTTTATTTAAAATAAATTTAAACATTATCATCAAAAAAATGATAAGAAATTATTTCTTTGTATCACTAACTGTATCCAAAATGTACATGTTTCGCTGTTGATGACCTTCGAAAATAATTGATTATGTACAATAAAAAGTGAGCGGAATTTCATTTTTAATTTTGGTTGATGTACGCCAATGGGCCTGGAATAGGCCGTCATTTTTATGTAACATTGTATTTGGGGAATTTAGATGTTAGTCGCAAACTGTACCACAAATAAAGCTAATTCTGTGACAATATCCTTCGAAGAACAGTGATAGACATTGTTTTGTTATTTGATTCTATCCAAATGTAGATATATGGTTATAATAGATACAAGGTGCTATTACTGGACCTGTAAATCCACGAGGCGTTTGTGATGTCTCATGCACTGTGGTTTCATATGTATTGTATCATTTAAACTAATAACGAATAAGAATTCGGCTCCCAGATGCACAGAAGCTCCCCGTGATGTACCCGAAGAGCTTTTGTCTAACAATGTCTGACATTAAGTTTTAAATAAGTTTTTACTCAATTTGATGAGATATCACCCAATTATACGAGACGAGAGCAGAGAGTGACAAGTAAACCTAAATACGTCAACTATTTTAAAATCTATTCTATCACAAATTCAGACCACAAAACATTTTATTTTTATTATAGACTACAAAATATTTTTTTTTACATTTTTCGTTTGTTCTTTAGATATTTGTAAATTTTAGTTCCATCAAAAAACTTAATTTTGCCTTCCTTGAATAAATCTCTAAGGTCACCTAGTAGTCGAAAAATGTTGAAAAACCATAAGTTGGTACGCGTCCAATACACATTTGGCCGGTTGTGATTAGAGTCTTTTGTTATGTAGTATTTTTTTTTTGTAATCGTAGGTACATAACTGTGCACAAAGAAATAATATCCTTTTCATAGAAAATTCCTTCTCCATTAGTTATACATTCCTGGTGCCTAGAAACGGAACGGTCAAATAAAGGATATGAATTGAATTGTTTTTTATGTATTGAATGGCCTCGCCGGTGGGATCTGATTTGACACGTGGCGATTTTAAGGTACGTAGTTGAGGCACGTGATATTATTCCGCTGGTAAATATTTAAATAATCGATAATGTTTAATCAGATGTAGTAAACACTACTAGTGTTGACCAACGTTTTTGGTGTAAGTACGTCACTTATATGTAAATATTATGTTTTATTTGAACGTATTCTTATCAATTATATTTTGACATAGATAATAGTTAATGATAAATGTTTAACTTCAGTCAAACCAGTTCAATTCGTAAAGGGCGTATGACATCTCTACGATATCTCTGTAGAAGCAAACAATACAAAAAAAAGATCAAGTTTACGTGATTTACACAGTAAAATATAATTTGACTTACATGATAAATAAATCATAATTTTACGTACCACAAAAGTCAGTTTTGGGACTTATTCTCGTATCAGAATTGCTGTATATTGATGCGACTCTATGTTCTGTACGAGATGCACAGTAAAACACATGGCAAGTTCTTTATAATTAATTTCGCTACACAACAGTTTACAACGAAAGAACTTCGTTCGTTAACTACAATCCACTACTATAAAAATCCACATGTTACTTTGACAGTCATTGACAATTTATTCTCTCTCTTATCGTGCGTCTTCGTTATCACTAGAGCTGTCACTTCGAATTTACCATCTGTCTTATACATACATCAATGTTATACATACGTGTTGTCAATATCAAGTAATTTACTATAGACGTCGCTTGTTTTTCACTGTGGGTAGTGAGTGGCGACCCTGCCTATGAAGCTGGAGGTCCCGGGTTCGAATCCGGTATCGAAGTCAGTATTTATATGCTGAATATTGATACTAGCACCGGATCTTGGTTGTTATACGTATGTGGTGTCTTCGCTTGGTACCCAAAACACGCAAGCTAATGCTTAGTTTGGGGCCTAGACGTTGTTGTGATGTATACGTCATTATTATTATAGTGAAATACTTGAAACGATAATACGACTCACTAAGAAGTTGCGAATGACGAAGCGACGGGCGTATCGTTCAGGATCAATAAAATCTGTTCACTCAAAGGTATGGAACCCGAAAATGTCTACGAAATCGCATATATCACTATGATAACTTAAATCCCTGAACTTGTAGAGTTCACGTTGTAAGGGACAAAAAGCGCTATTGAAATTTCTCCCCTACATAAAGATATCCAAGGTTAACGTTTACAAAGAAATTTTGTATTGCGCAACGTGTATTCGTTAACTACAATGGCAACCAGTTCCCAGTTGACCTCGATATAGCAAATCGACCGTTGATTAAAGCGAGCTTTTCGTTTGTTACGTAACAAGCTTTATGTGTGATTACCTCCTGCTGCCCCTGCCGTACATCCATCTATAAACTTTCATTAACTAAATGTTTTGGGACCACCACGGAAAACTTTGTATAGTCCTATAAATAAACTTTATAAAAGTAAAATCGGTCTATCATCAAAGTGACTTATGTCCTGAACTGATATCCCTTTTTAGAGTTCCTTAGTCCAACAATACCTATTTTGAATTACTATGAGGTTCGATTATCCAAAGTTACGAAATATTTGGCTATAAAGCGATAATTTTACATGAATCACATGCCCCTAACCACTTGCATGTCAACTCGTTCACGAGTTATAGCCGTTCAATTTATTGCGTCGCGCAACTCTGAACAAACAATTTTAAAAAAAATTTTACTTGCTTTGCAATAATACGTCATCGGTGCCGTGATATTACAGTTGAGTTGTCTTCAAGGAAATTTTTTGACTGCCACTTAAATAGTTAGTATCATCTCTGAAACTATAATATTAATGATACGGACCTAAATAAATCATCATCATTAGTAAAAAAGTGATAAATCTGCCTATATAATGTGTATAGAATATTACTTTTATATAAAATATTTAAACGGAAGTTATTTGAAAAAAAGTGCATAAATGTATATATAAAGTAAAATAACGACCGTCAGCCACCTTCGACTAGAGCAGAATAAAGACTGAGGTATCGGAAAACAAGTAACCACAGCAATCAGTTCAGGAAAGCCCGAGTTTAAGTGAAAATTGTAAGCACGTGGTAGGTATCTGTTGACGAGTTTTGTACGTTTCACGATTCACGGTACGGGAAAACTTGATTCTATGTTGGGTAGATGCCAAATACGGCGATCTACCAAAAGCAAGTTTTTTATTGTCGGCAGGGCCACGGAACCCTACCTTATGCGTGACCCGACATGCACTCTGCTTTTTTAAATAACGCGCTGACTTGACACGTTCGTGAAAGAGGAGTTGACGTTCAAAGGATTAAAATATATATATATAGTTGTTTACGCCTTATCTATTACAAATAAAAAAAAATTATTGAAGTTACTCCGACCATGACCAGGCTGGTTAACTTTACATTTATTTTGTTCCAGTGCCTCCTCCGTGACCCTGACTGTTTCTGTTACGACACCGTATTGGTTTTTATTCCCTTCTCCACTTTTTATTGTAATCTCCATTATAATATATTAATAAGTTCAGTATTTCTACACCTTGACAGCTTTATTACTACTGTAATTTATACGATATCAGAAATTATCTCTGTGAAATATGAAAAGTTTTATTGAAATTTCACATAAGTTACCCAAGTTACCTAAGTTCGGTAGTTTCCTGTGGGACATAGAAGTAGTTGAAAATTAAAGAAGTTTTGACGTCATTTTATAAAAAGCTTTTATACAAAAGCAATCAACTGTTACTTGGTCGAAGAAATGACGAACAATTAAACAATTTAAAAATTTTGTTCAATTTGGTGCAATTCCTTCCTTAATCCCATCTATAGGTGGAATTGATAAACATCTGTATACATTGTGATTGATAAATAAGTTGAGTGGCTTTTCTCTCTGCGCTTTATATTCAATATTACCTCCTCGCCGCAAATATACTATTTTCCTACAATAAAACTATGTCTCACCCAGATAGCTTCGAGCCTTAGATAAGGGGCGTATTTTTTGATGCACTCATGTCGATAAAGCAGGTATTTGGTGCACTACTATATAACTGGTACCCACCTGAATGTTCCAAATAGTGTCTTCATAATGGACTTTGATAACTTTATTTAGAAACTTTGTAATTTACTAAATCAAACTGTACGTGCAATGTCTCTATCTTTTGCACATGTTAGGACATTCAGGATTAGGACATAGACAATCGTATTCATTATAGCGTAAAACATTTACAGGTTTTATATATAAATATTATAGATATTTAAAATCATTACTAGATCGGTTGTCTATGTAGCACGATATGGGCTAAATTTTATTTAAACGTGAACAAAGAAAAACTATCGAAAGACTATGTAACTTGTGATAATTCGTACCAAGAATTAGCGGACTATGCAATTACAGTGACACGATATACTATACAAAATATGCAGTCCACGAGCGTGGAGCCGCGGACGGTCGCTAGAGCACTGATAAGAATAAGTTTTCCCGCTTTTCTTACAGTTCAGATCATTTTTAAATGTTTTTTTATCACACACACAGATATTTTAAGTAATAGACAACAAAAATTTTTACCAAAAGACTAGGAAAATACTACTAGGAAAATAAATAGATGTGTATAGAGATACAGCGTGACAAAAAAATGTAAGCAAAAAATGTTATTACGTCTTAGACCGAATATAAACCAGTCGATGTTTTCAAATATTCGCTATGAAGTTATACAGTGTGATCTTGTATGATCCGCATGACAAATTTGTACTGGAAAAGAAAATAAAGATTTCGAAGTTACGTTTCATGTGTAATTTAACAAAATGTTTGTTTAAATCAATAATAACGGCATAGCTATGATCTGTCTAAGCACCAAGTCTGACATTTCACTCATTGTTTCGAAGTATAATAATAATAATATGATAATAGTAATAATTATATAAGGGTTCAGGTTTTTTTTTCATCTAAGATGTACGGAACTCTAAAAATAATTAAATAAAAGTGAAGCGATAGACATAAAAAAATAAATATATTTTATATGATTTTACTTGCATTTGTTAAGTAAAATCATAATGTCGAGGCTAATAATTCAATGTACAATTAATATGTAAAAATCCAGTGTGTGCAAGTGATATTTTTGTACTACCAAGGACCAGCTGGCGTACTCGCACCAATGCACCTCGCCGTAGAGTCTCATGCCTTCGGCTACTATCCTGTTGAATTCAGCGTAATCGGGATGGTCTGCTCTGAACCGAAAACTCATCATCAGTTGGCAGATGACATTGTGAACGTGCAGGCCAAATAACAAAGTGGGGTCCATATATTGCCACTGACGAGTTTCCAACGTATTCAGAAGTTCTCCTACTTCCATCTGGATCAATTTTAATATTACGTTAGTGGAAATAATTTTTTTCTCTAGTTGGCGTTGTCGATATACCTATATATATATATATATATATGATACATAAATTAATATTTTGTTTTTTTTAGAAAATAATCGGTTTCGATGATCGCTAAAATAACAATAATAATACCTGGGACATCCCACATAACGCCATCTAGTCCCAAACTAAGCAATGCTTGTACTATGGGTACCAAACAACTGATATACGTACTTAATATCTTTTTTTTTATAATATATACATATATAGATATTTTACACCCGGACAAGGAAGAAACAGACATGTTCATGCTCACAAATATTTGTCCCGGGAGGGAATCGACCCCGCGGCCCTTAACTCCGCAGTTAGGGTCTCTAACCACTAGGCCAATCGGTTTGTCGCGTAGTATGAGACACTATGTCGATTATTATGCTATCTAAGGAAAAATAATAGTCAATAGGAAAATAATTAATAAACTATTTATATTAATACCGAACGACTCCATTTCGGATTCTATTGTCTATGAAATCAAACTGATTTTAAGAATCTGTTTGATTTTGAGAGGCATTTTTTTTTTTTTTTTGTAGAGGGCTATTTTTATACATCGAAGAAAATCGATCATTTCATCTTGTACTATGCTAGCTGAAGTAATGGCAAACTAGTATTAATAGATTCAATACTGAAACTTTTATATTGTATTAGTTCAAATAGTATAAATAATAGTTTATATTAGAAATTAAAAAAAAAAGACAATTTCGAATGAAAATATAATTTATTGAATTCATTATGCGTTATAATATCACAACTCTTACAGTTATGATAAAAATACAATACTTATCATTTTTACTCCGATTAAAAACACTCGTTGTTAAAATCCATTATTTTGAATTCAAATTAATTTAAAATATTTCATTAGATATAAATTAATTAAAATACTTAGGGTAGTAGTGGCTTTTCATATTATCTACGTCATAATAAGTTCATCAATTTTCAAACGAAAACCATATCATCTTCCTACATATTATGTAAGTTCGTTAAATCACACAATGCAAAGCCCTGTAATGGGTCCTTAAAAATCCTTAATCCTAATCCGGTAATAATAGTTTTGCTTATATAAAAAAATAAAATTATTATCTAAAAATGTCAAAGCTTAAATCTAGTTATAGTTAACTGAAGAGTAACATACTTAATTTATCATACTCAGATAAATTTTTATTTGATGACGTCATGTTCAAATTTAACGAATCAGTAAGTTCGTTTTCATCAATTCAATTCAGTCAGCTATAATAACACTTTTGTTATACCTAACTATCTAACATAATGTTTTTAGCCCATCGTTTAACACGCAGCTTGGCGGACCTTGAAAAATAACAGTAGATAATACCGCATAAGATCCCAATCAATTACAACCTATTTCAATTTTAATGGACTACAAACTTATTATCAGATATTAAAACTAATTATGTCACTGTGCTTTCATACTACTTGCTAAAGTTTGGGTACCTAGCGTCATGGGGAGTTAGCACGGGGAGTTAAGCGCGATGACCCCGCTAGGTTTAGAGAGCTTATTCGTCGGCCGGAACTATTAGGGTTAGTGGGGCTAGTAGCAGCACGATTAACTATGTTGCTTAAGTTAGTGGGGCTAGCGGGGTTGGCGCGGTTAGCTGACCTACCGGAGTTAATGGAGCTAGTGGGGTTAGTGCGGTTAATGGTGCTACCGGGGTTAGCAGAGTCAGTAGAGGTAGCACGGTTAGTGGGTGTATTGGAGCTCGCAAGGTTCCCAGAATTAGCGCGGCTAGTAGAGCCAGTAGGGATAGCGGAACTCGAGCGACTATTGGTGTTAACGCGGCTCGTCGAGTTATTGCGATTAGTAGAGGTACCGGAGTTAGCGGAGGTGCCGGTATTTGCGCAAGTACCGGTGTTAGTGGAGGCACCAAGGTTACCAGAGTTAGTGGAGGAACCAGGATTACCGGAATTACCGGAATCAGCAGACGTACCTTGGTTACCAGAGTTATTAAAGTGACTGAAGTTATCGGAGTTAGTGGAGTTATCGGTGTCAGTGGAGCTACCAGAGTTACCAGGATAACCGGGGTAAAAAAAATGATCAGGGCTGACGGGACTGATAGGCCCAACATTAACGCGTCGTTTTACAAAGCACACCCTATATGTATCTGGAACATGTGTGGCACCACGCCCGCCCTCTAGAGACGGCAAAGGATCACCAGGGGCCAAATGAAACTCAAAGTTGTTCATTATGTTAGCGAAGAAAAGAAATAGTTCCATCTTTGCTAAAGTGTCTCCAAGGCAAATACGGCGTCCAACTCCGAACGGCACGAAGTACTCTGGCCAGTATATTGCGCCCTCTGCGTTGAGGAATCTTTCCGGACGGAACTCTTGTGGCTCCGGAAAACCCTGCGGGTCCATGTGAATTTTGCTCAACAGAGGGACCATTATACTGCCCTGTGGTATTTTATAGCCGTACACATCCATGTCTCTGAAACGATTAAATCATGTATAAATTAATGAAGAAGATTACTGGAGACTTAGATGATAGTGGTAAGTAAATGATGGATTGGTACATATTGCGCTTACTGATCTATGGTGTTGCCTGATAAGTGAACTGCTCGTTTTTACGTAAAATTACCTTCGTACACTAACTTGTGTTCGTGAATTTATTGTAATGTGTTCCATCTGACTTGTAGCTCAGTTGGAAAATGAGTTGAATAGACTAGATGCTTCGTTCATATGAGGAAAGAAAACAAAGTTAAAGCGAAAATTGCCTAAGTGCGAGTCGGACTCTCACACGAAGGGTTTCGTACCATCGTACAAAATAGGTTGGTTGTATGAGGACGCGCTATCATTTTTAATGTTATTTTATATTCATTATACTGTCATGTTATGTTACTGTTATAATAAATATAGTAGTACATACTATGTGAAAATTTAAAATGTCTACCTTTTACGGTTCAGGCGATATAGCCCTGTGACAGACGGACGGACGGACAGTTGACCCTTACTAATAAGATTCCTTTTGGTACTCTTAGGTACAGAACCCTAAAAATTACAAAGTTTTGATATTTTTACAACGCTTGCTACCTGTACAAGACATTTTGATATTAAAGTTGCCCAAAAAATATGGTAGGAAAAACTTTGTAATTAATGTAGTGTATTTTTTTATGAACTGTCAATAAATATTAAAATTAACTCAAAATAATAAAAATCGAGAAAGAAAGAAAGAAAGAAAATATATTTATTCATGGGAAACACCAGCAGACCCAACAGAACAAAAAAAACTTAACAACTAAAACACACATATATATATACTTTGTATAGGTCTGTGCCGCACCCACGAATGGGATCACAACTCAGCCCAATACTGCGACTCACGTCGCAGCGCTGATTTTCAGTTGTGCCCTAGAACCCCGCCCCGCAGCGCGCGTACGTCCATCCGCGCTCAATACACTGAAATTAATTAATATAATGACAAAGATAAACTTGCTAATCATGTCAGCCGCCTCAATAAAATCACAAAATCTTTTAAAGGGCAATGTATACGCTTTTACAATAAAATCCCAGCTAACATTCAAGATCTACCCCTTAACAAGTTTAAAACTACAATAAAACGAAAGCTTTATGCAAAGCTTATTATAAAGTATCAGACTACTTAGATGATAAAAATCTATGGGTGTAAGCCGCTCGCCGAAGATTTTTTTACTTAGTTACATACGAGAGATATTTTAATAACACATCTTTTGTCTTTGAAATAGTTTCAATGTCAATCTTTTTGAAATTTTTACTATAATAATAATGACACCTGGGACATCCCACACAGCGCCATCTAATTCCAAAGTTAGCAAGTATTATGCATATTTTACAATAACACACACATAAGTATACTTTTTACACCTAAACACGGAACAAACAAAAGTGTTCGTGCACACAAATATTCGTCCCAGGCAAAAATCAAACCCGCAACTCTTAGCTCCGCAATTGGGTCTCTAGGTCTAGGTCTAAGTCCAGAGGTAGTTGCCAATAGGTTAGTCAAAGCTATAAGACTTTGAAGAAAGAGTAGTTTTAAGCTTTAACATTCTTAATGTCTTTTACTACTTCATTAGTGTAACAAGACATTGGGAAAATTTATACACACTAAGCGTGTACTGTATTCACCTTGTAGTACAGTGTTTGGTGCCAACAGGCACAACGCTGATCCGGCGCATCGTTTCATATATAACAGCTTCCGTATAAGGCAGTTTGGGTCTATGAATCAGCGTGATGGTGACACCCGGCCCGCCAACGACCTCAGTCAGTTCCCGATGGACTGCAAGAGCCACACTAGGCCAGTGCAACATTGTTATCACGAGCCAAGTCAATGTAGATCGCACGGTCTCCATGCCAGCAGAGAATAAGTCGTTCATCACTTGTACAACTTGCAGAGCTGTATGCGTAAGATTTCACGTAATTAGTAATTAATTAAAACAGAGTTACAATGTATAATGTTACAATGTAAAATGTATAACACGCGTTAACTCTAATCAATCATTAATCATCAATCGATTAACTCTAATAATCACCGTCACTGTGCCACCTGTACCTGTACCGCATCTTAAGAGTGTGTGTGCTAATTAATAATAATAATAATGATAATGATAATAATAATAATAATAATAATAATAATAATAATAATGACATATACAACACAACAACGTCTAGGCCCCAAATTAAGCATTAGCTTGTGTTTTGGGTACTAAGCGAAGACACCACATACACATAACAACCAAGACCCGGTACCATTATCAATATCCATCATATAAATACTGACCCGACCTGGGATTCGAACCCGGGACCTCCAGCTTCGTAGGCAGGGTCGCTACCAACTAGGCTAAGCGGTCGTCATTGGATTTTGTTATATGTATATACTTGCGCTTGAGTATTTTTCTTTTGTCGTAATATATTTTTGATTTTACTTGTGTAAGACTAAAGATGAATATAAAGTAGCAAGTTAAATTGAGCGGTATTTAAAATAAATGATTTTCTTGAATACTCACACTTATCATATTTATAGAATATATCTCGATGTCCGTGTTTTTCGATGTCATCCATTTTGTCGAGATAGCAATCGAGGAGATCTGCAGGCTGCTGGCTGATACCGCGCAGTCGCCTACGTTCGTCCACTCTAGTCCTTATATGATCGCGGTGAAACTCTCTGAGATTTTCCAAATTGCCTTTGAGAGCTCTCGTTAGTTTACGCATGCTAGGTAGTAACTGTTGGAAATACAGTTTTTTTTACTATTGGCTGGTAAAAAAATTAAACTTAATTTCAACATCACTTGACTCAGGGTGTTAAAGATAACAGCCTAGATAAGGCGCATACGCACTGTAGTTACCAAATCACTCCGGGTGCCTAATGTACTTAGGAAAGCACAGGGTTTTTACATGTCTATCAGTGACAGTTTATTTATTCATTTTCTACACTTAGTTTTCATTGTTATCAGTCGACTCGTATCAGTTCAGTAACAGACACTTCGCTTGTCAAGCAAGTCGCCTTGTATATCACAAGGGACAATCATGAAATTTAATTAATCGCCTTTAGTTTTCACCGAGGTTTCTGGCGTGATACCAGTAATGATGGAAATGTCATATGCACGTTGTAATTCATAGGTAACTAAACGTATTATTTTCATATGAGTAACATAGGTAAATTACTTTCACGTGTCTGAAGAGTCGATAAACTATTTAAAAATTAAAAATAAACCCTTCAAGTAGAGTCGAAATCACGTGCATAAGGTTCCATGTTATTATTGTCATCGCATTACTTATTGTGTTCATTAAAAGCTGCCCAAGTTTTGTTTACAGTTTGGACTCGAGTCTTTTCTATAAGTTAGACTACGAAAGTAATTAGTGGATTATTGAACTCGTTAGACCTGTTAGACCTTGATGAAATTTAACAACACTTTTTATACGCAGTTTCTTTTCAAGAATATGTCAGTTTCCCATGGGAATTTAAAATTTTTAGGGTTTATGTTTAGGTTTTCTGGTAAATTAGGAGCAAGACCCTATATGGTCCGCACTTTGTTAAAAATTCTAGACTCAGTAGTTTGGAAAATCAGGGATAAATTCTCGGTTTTCGCATTTTGCGTTAATATCTATTTTTAAACAATACATTTTAAAATTATGATAAAAATGATTTCTGATAAACCTTTTTCATTTGATATTTCACGTGCACTTGACAATTATTATTTTTTTTATTATCTAATTTCACACTTAAGATGAGAATTGGTTTATTTACGCTATGTATATTCGAGATTGCTTCACCTAAACTTGTGTAATAAAAAAACGAAAACCTTAGAACTATTTTCGTTCAGTAGATTCGAAAGAAATATATATACTGTGACATACGGATAGACAGACACGACAGTAATATTATAAGGGTTCAGTTTTTTTTTTTTTCATCTTAAATGTACGGAAAAAAAATAGAAAGTGAAACAGTAGAAAAACAATTGTATGATTTTACTTAGGTACAGTTGTACAGGCTAATAAGTCAATGTACAATTAATATGTAAAAATCGAGTGTGTGCAAGTGATAATTTTTGTTAATCTAAAGACTTACGAAGAAACGCACCTACAATGAAACTTTATTGGTTCGAAAGTAAAACCCCAGAAAATGCTTACCAAGGACCAGCTGGCGTATTCGCACCAATGCACCTCGCCGTAGAGTCTCATTCCTTCGGCTACTATCCTGTTGAATTCGGCGTAATCGGGATGGTCTGCTCTGAACCGGAAACTCATCATCAGTTGGCAGATGACATTGTGAACGTGCAGGCCAAATAACAAAGTGGGGTCCATATATTGCCGCTGACGAGTTTCCAACGTATTCAGAAGTTCTCCGACTTCCATCTGGATCAATTTTAATATTATGCTTGTGGAAATATTTTTTTCTGTAGTATCTAGGTACTTTCGATATTGTCAATCCACATAAATAAATCTTGTGTTTTTTTAGAAAATAATCGGTTTCAGTGATCTCTACAATAACAGGATGAGAATGTAAAGTTTTCAAAAATCATCTACCTTTTAAAATTATATATTATTTTTATGTTTGTAGCGTTCCAGAATACGCATCAACAGTTTGGAATCCGCAATACGATAGTTATGTAAACACAATAAAAAACATACAAAGCAAATTCCAAGAATACATAAATTTTGGGTACAGCTACAGTGATACCGTGACCACCAAACTCGTTATTTTCCAAAGCCTAAGATTACGACGTGATTTTAGAGATCTGACATTTCTTTTCAAAGCTATCAATGGTCACGTGGATTCACCCGTTCTGTTGTCGAGTATTTCGTTCCGTTGCCCAATCCGACTAGTCTCCGTTGTAAAGATTTATTTCATTTATCTACCTCACGCACAAATTATTCCTGTAAATTATTCTAATACCGTTAATCTACATCATCATCATCATCAGCCCATTTTTACCCCACTGCAGGGGCTTAGGCCTCCCCCAGGGTGAGGAGGGGGGCTTTGAGCTTAAGTCCACCACGCTGCTCCACTGCGGGTTGGGAACTGTAACGACCGCCATCTATTAACAGCGTCCGGGACCGACTGCTTAACGTGCCCTCCGAAGCACGGTGTCAGTGATATTGTGTACTTAAGTCAGAAAACTCATTGGTACACGCCCGGATTCGAACCATGGCCCGATGGGGCCAAATTTGAGACAGGCTCGTTGCGCTCTGGGCTATCACGACACGACAAATAATCTACCTATTTTATAGGTATTACACATTCGTTAATATTTATTTGTTTTCTTATAACCTAGTTAAGTTAGTTGGTTGTAGAGTAAGTTGGAGGTTGGTGTTTACTATAAGTGAATGGGTGTATGTGTATAACTTTGTATATATATATATTTAAGTAATATATGCTGTACCTATTCATTTCTGTACATGGATATACTGTGTACTAATAGCAATACTTTTAATTTATTTTTAATTTATCTTGTGGCTCTCAATACTATAACAAACAGTACCGTATTATATTTAGTTACTTAATTTGATCAATATCGTTGGTTTGACTTTGGGTCTTTTAATTTACTAGCTCTGTGTTAGGTCGTTATTGTTGTCATTGTTTTGCTTTTTTTCTTACTTTATCTATGGAAACTGTAGGTCTATTTTTACTCTGTATTAGTTTTATCTGAGTTATATTTTGTTGTACCGTTTGTTTCCTGAATAAATAAATAAATATTAATAATACCTGGGACATTCCACAGAGCGCCATATAGTCCCAAACTAAGTAAAGCTTGTAGTATGCGTACTACACTGCTGATATATATACTTAATTTTTTTATAATATATACTTAAACAGATATTTCACACGCAGACACGGAACAAATGTAAACATTTTCATGCACACAAATATTTGTTCTGAGCGGGAATCGAACCCGTGACGTTTGGTTCTGCAGATAGAGTCTCTAAACACTCCACCAATCGGTCATTTCAATTATCCAATTATCACATTCACTAGATCATTGATTCAAATTTCATTGATAGTGGTGAGTAGTTAGTTTCCCTATAATGGAAAACACTATAGAGAAAATTGTACCGGACTAGTTTTTGTAAACTTTGAATGCAAAATACATATTTTTATTTCTTTGGTGATTTCGGCGAAACATTTACCCAGTCATAAAATAAAATCACGATTCAAAATGTAAGGGATGGGTTACAAAAATTTAAAAAAAAGTGATCGTCTTCAGATTAAAAAAATATGCGTTAATATTTATGTTCGTAAACTAAAAAAATCGAATTGTGAAAAAAAAACGCAATGTAAAACTAGTAATTAATATAACATAAAACAAAGACTGTCGTGAGATGAGATATCTAGATGAATATGATATGATATATGAGATAAAAAATATTTACCATAATGTACCGCTCGGCTAAAGTCTCTTGGCCACTCGTACGCATCGTCACTCCGAGTATACGAAGTTTATCCAATAAGAACATCCTTTGATGCTTCCACAGTTGTCCATCACTTTCCATAATTCCTGAAATTATTTACAATAATATACAGGCCAAAATACAGAACTAATCCATTTTACGAGTACAATGATTTTCTTTAGTTATATTACTGAATTGTAATATGAACACGATGAATATGAGTCATGATAGCCCAGAGCGCAACGAACCTGTCCCAAATTTATAAGGCCCCATAGGGCCATGGTTCGAATCCGGGCGTGTACCAATGAGTTTTTCTGACTTAAGTACATAACTATCACTGACTCCGTGCCGGAGTCATTCCGCCAGAGAGCACGTTAAGCAGTCGGTCCCGGACGCTGTCAATAGATGGCGTTCGTTATAGTCCCCAACCCGTAGTGGAGCAGCGTGGTGGATTTAAGCTCCAAGCCTTCCTCCTCACCCTGGGGGAGGCCTAAGCTCCTGCAGTGGCGTAAAATAGGCTGATGATAAATATGAACACGATTAGAACTAATTACGAGTAGAATAAGAAAATGTTAAAGATGTATATCAATGTAAAATTATTAATAATTGTATTCTGCCCGTCGCAGTACAGTGTAATTTAATTGTTTCTACGAAGTTAATATTCTAGGGCAAACGACATCAACGCGTTATTTTTTGCAAGCTTGTGACATCTCGTAACACAAATGTTTTAGTTAGTCTGGACACATCCCGTTGAACAAGTTAACGTACCTAATGGGAAAGAGTTCATCACCCAATTGTTCGGAATCTGATGCAGAGGAAGATGTAATGCATGTGCTAACGGAGTGTGTTCAGACAGAAGCCCTTAAGAGTTCTATGATTGTTAGTGGGTCTCTGTGTCTAGATAACGTCGACGCTTGTAATGTCATTCTGGCATCACCCACCTCGGGTGAAGCGAAGATGCTTGTGATGAAGATACAGGTTGCTATTTCTAGCAAATGATTGTTATTTAGATGAATAATTTTAGTAACTTGTAGTAATTTGTATGTGTTTATACAGACCGGCACATTCAACTTTTGAACAAGGTCTATAATAAAAATAAAAAAATTTAAGTTATCCTCCAACTATTTGTCAGCTTCATGTGCTATTTTTATGACAATCTGATGAGTTTTAATTGCTGCTATTTTTCATATTGAGCATTTCTTATACTACCGAAATACTCTAATTTTGTAGCCTTAAATGCTTATGAAAAATGTTATTGTAATTGAAGTTGGAGTGTCAAGGGCGTACAAAATAAATTCAACAATCTTTGATATTTTTTGTTTTGTATTTTTTCAATTATAATGCCAACCAAGTAAGGCCCTCGGCGCACCGTAACGGCTCTAGATTGCATTAGGCAGTTGCGATCTGGCTCAAAATCATCCATTCCAGAAACCGAACAGACCTGCAATGGATGGGCCTAAAGGAACCTGAACGTATGCATTTTGGCACAGACAAAACCCTGGATTTTTAATCTAAGAACAATTCTAGCAAGAATTGAACGATTGTGGAACAGAAATTGTAGTAGTATGGGCCTTCGCTTTATATTTAAATCCGTCTTTTTAACCAATTATGATTTTTGTATGATAGTGTTTGTTTGTAATGCAAAAAAAAAGCAGAATTTGCCAATACATTGCAATATGTTGTTTGTTTGTGATGAACAGGCCGATGAATTCACACGCATCGTAATATTAATGTATATAAACTGTAATATATAAGTGCAAATCTTAATTGAAATTATAATGTAACGATAGAAGCGTTGTTTTTTAATTTTACAGTTTAAACTAGCTCAAAATGTAACTTCGAGCAACGTCTGAAACAAAGCTTAATCTACTTTATCTATACCTTACAAATAATAAAACTGTAACGAAACCGTTTATCACATATTTTTTAGAAACTGCGATGGTAATGTATATAATTATCATTTTAGATATTAAAAAAGTTTTGTTTTTAGAAGTTTTGTCTGTAGGGCTGTGCACGGATCACGCGAAACTACTGAATGGATTTTGATAATTTTTTTTAAAGGTAACTACTAAGTTACCAAGTTACGAAGTTAGGTACTAACCTAGGTCAACACATAGAATTTTTTTCCACAAAAAAATCTAAAAAATGGGTCAAGCAAAAAGTATTTTGAAACCAAACCGAGCGTTAGCAATGCTTTAAACAGCAACGTTTAGCCGAAGCCACGGGTGGGCAATATAGTATTAAAATATATATTTAGCATACCATATCCTCCTAGAAGGTTACTAAGAGGTGTGTCCGGTCGTGCGGTGGTATCGTTATTGTGAAGAAGTTCGCGAAGAATTCTCGGCGAACCTATAGCGACGATTAGCTGTGAACCTAACCGCACAGAGCTGAAATCTCCATATTTTCTTACTATAGGTTCTAGATGTTTTTCGAGGGCACCTTTCCACATCCACAGTAAACAACCGAAATAAGGTACACCCCACGGACCTGGAAACCAAAAACAGTCAATTGATATAGTAAATCTGCTCAAAATGATGCATTGACCCATTGTTGGATCAAAGAAATATGTTTTGTATTCGAATTACTTATTAGTCGGTCAAGAACGTTAAATTGATATATTTCCAAATAAACGTAGAAAAATTATAATTATGTACCTATCAGAACAAATTTATATCTACCCTCTATTTGCTAAAGTTTATATCAATGAATTGGATTTTATTTATATATTATAATTTATTTTATAATTCTAAAACTTATGAAATGACAAATATTTTTAAGTATTACTTACTGCATTGATGTTTGATCATTGCTTCAGTAAAAAATATTTTAAAAAACTTTTTTTTTCAAATGTTGTTTATTTGTTGTTGTTGTTGTTGTTTATTGTACTTTTATGTATCAATTTCTTTGAGATTAATTTTTAGTAGAAACAATAAACTCACCTGGGGGATACGATCGGTATTCACAATAACGATTCCAAATAAATGCTGTGACCATTAAAGTAAAAAGTGTTCCTAAAATGTATGATTTCCATGTCAATAACAGATATAAATAATAATCCATGTTTTAATGAAGTAATGTCAAATAACTACAAGTCTAACGCCAAGCCACGTGAAAATAATTTGTGCCTATGCAATGGCGGTCGTCGAATGAAGCAGTTAAATGAAACCGTTTCAGATGATGTCTGAACTTCTTATCCTACCCGCGTATTGATGATAATTATATACAAAAAAGTAAATTTTAAAAATTTTAATGTGCATACAGGCTTTTCTATTTAAAATGTTTTTTGATCATTTAAGAAAGACGTCGGGAACCGCTAAATAACCTTACTACCTCTGTTCCTACTTTTTATAATGTTACGTCACATCACAACAATTTAAACATATGACTTCCAACATTTTTTGATATTTGATTTAAAAAAATAATTTTACTGTGTTTTTAAAAAAACTGTAAAAAGTATATTTTTTTACCTAAGAATCATCTAGAACAAACCATAAACGAACCTTGAAACAAAAAGAGTTTAAATCGGTTCATTAAGCAAACACACAGTATAATAGAAACTTAACTAAAAACCATATCAAATTAACGAAATTTAAATTAAAAAAAAATTACCACGTTGTACACATTGTCATTAGGTTAATTCGTTTAGGTGCTACGATATTACAAACAGACTGACAGATCCACATACAGACATAGATCTTAAGAGTGTGGACCAGAAAATTTCCATAGAAAAGGCGTCAACGGTTGCACCTGTTAAACCTCAACCGATTACCGCAAAAAAATACAGATCAGCAAAAACTGAGTCCAACCGTTTTTATTTTAAGGCTTAATGGGGTGCAACGGTTAACGCCGTTTGTATGGTTTGCCCGTACACACTCCTCATAAATTTAAAATGCATCTCGTAGTCGACGTCGAAGATTAAGATGCTATATGTATAATAATAATAATAATAATACATGGAACTTCCCACACGGCGTCATCTAGTCCCAAAGTAAGCAAGTATTATGCTTGTGTTATGGGTTACTAGACAACTGATATACATACTTAAATATTCTTTATAATATATATACATATATAAATGTTTTTGCGAAGACACCACACACATATAACAACCAAGACCCGGTACCAGTATTAATATTCATCATATTAATACTGACCCGACCTGGGATTCGAACCCGGGACCTCCAGCTTCGTAGGCAGGATCGCTACCCACTAGGCTAAGCGGTCGTCAATGTGCCACCAGCTATCTCATTGATAAATATCTCGTTGTTTAGTTACCCTGTATATGAACCCGGTCGAATTCGGGTCGGGCCGCTAGTGAAATATAAAATACTCGTAGGCTCAAAAAGAGTGTCTCAGCAGCTATCTACAGATAAACTATAGACACTACATGAAGTTTTTTTTTGTTTTAAGTTAACGATTTCCATTTCTATTTCCATCTTACATTTTTTATGAAACTTTACTAAAATGGTTCTTAAAAAAAAAAAACAAATTAACAAAACATTCAAACAAAAGGTTGCCTTGATACAGGCAAATACTGTTTAATGATTGTATAATTATAAGTCTACAACCCCTAAATTCTAGTACCAAACTGTTTGAAATTGTAATATTATGTAATATGTGCGTTTGTAGTAATAAAGATTTTTATTTATTTTATTTTTTTATTCAATTAAATTAAAGTCTCTGACGAGCCGACTAGAGCATCATATACCTGTGAGACGATTTCATGCTTGCTTTAAATTTTTTCGCGGCAAAATAGCTATTTTTTTTAATGGTATTGTATTATACGAAAAGTACTCTCATATCATACCCATACCCAAGTACAATAAAACACTGAAAAAAGTAGATAACAAAACTAGTAGTGTTACCATAAAAATAGCAAAGCTTTGATAAGTTTTAAACGAAGTCAGTTAAAATACAAGCTACTGGATGGCTACTGGTTGGTAAGCTAGTACAACTGAGTTTGATTACTTATAGCAGTACCTAGTTTTTTTAGTCACTATTTTTAGGTAACTAGTAATATTTTTTTTTATTAAAATTGCAATATTATATATTTATTGCATTGATTATTATAAATATAATTAAAAACTTTTTTCTGTTAATATACAACTTTTGCGGCCGCTTCGCGTTCAGCTTTACAACTTTTTTTCACGAACACAAAGACAAAATTGTCTATCGGTAAATTAAAATTCACGAAATTACCCGCCAAATAAGCTCTTACTTTCATTTTGATACGAAATAAAGTATCCGAGCAATGATGCGATTCAACAACTATTGAGCAAAAAAGTAAATTTTATTTATTTCGGTGTGTGTACTTATGTAATACTACTTTATAAATCTGTTTTTATTATTATTTAACTGTCGTTTATCATAGATAGGTATTGGATTTGATACCGTCCATTATCGATTTCCTTGAAATTCAGTTTGACGATGTCCGATAATGTGGTTTAAACATGGATGGTTCTAAGCTTTTTGATAAAAAGGTTTTGATTCGATGATATGTATGAAAAACCCTAGTTAATATGACGTATTAGGTTTATATGAGTAAATAAAGTATGTAAATTTAAACATTTCAATAATGTTTTTAAAACCACAGTGACCTAATATGGTTTTATATGTATATATGTATAGATATATGTCGTGTGGTGATAGCCCAAAGCGCAACGAACCTGTCTCAAATTTATAAGGCCCCATAGGGCCATGGTTTCGAATCCGGGCGTGTACCAATGAATTTTTCTGACTTAAGTACACAATATCACTGACACCGTGCTTCGGAGGGCACGTTAAGCAGTCGGTCCCGGACGCTGTCAATAGATGGCGGTCGTTACAGTCCCCGACCCGCAGTGGAGCAGCGTGGTGGACTTAAGCTTCAAGCCCCCTCCTCACCCTAGGGGAGGCCTAAGCCCCTGCAGTGGGGTAAAAATGGGCTGATGATGATGATGTATAGATTGATAACATTGGTCGAATAAAGCTCTTCCGTAATATTAACCACACTGACCTAATGTTAATTAGACGAAGATGGAGACCCTATTTTCCTACTCGTTACTAAATAAACGCCCCTACGAGAAAAAAAAATTGATTATTTCTTACAACTCTTGCCTTATAACCCTCCAACGCAACTTGTATTTTACTAGAACTTAAAAACGAATGATTCAGCACAGGATATTGATAATGACCTAACCCAGGATTAACATGATTAGTATTTTATTTTTCAGTAGTATAATAGCCTAACCAACAGGCGGTTTTTTTAATTTTTTAATTTTAAAATAATATTGATTGCCTTAATATGCCAATAAAGTACAATTTCTTTAATAGTTAGTATTAAATTTTGACATTCATCATATAAATGAATAGAAAATAAAATTAACCCTTTCAGGGTCAGAATATTTAAATATTTTTTGCATGTATGCCGTCATATAATCAGCTACGAGATAAATCGTCAGTCTTTGATTTCATTACGTGTATTCTTTGCTAATGGATACCTTTTAAAAACCAACTTTACCTGTAGTGCCAATAAGTTTTTTTTGTAAAGGCCCAACAAAATCTACGAATATAATCGTAATCGCCATCGCGTTACAGTACCGCACTACTAGTTATCTCGTATCTGGCGCCGAAAGGGTTAAATTGTTAAACATTAATTGCTCATTATCGTAATATTATATTGAGTAAGGTTAGGTCACACTAACGCTGAGCGATTCGGTTTTAGTAACTTTTGTGATTTTTTTTGTATTATGTTAAAAGTTTAGAATGAGTTACAAGTAGTTGTACGACTGATTCTATTTAGTTACAATCACAATTAATTCTAGTTGTAAAAGTAAAACAAACGTGTGACAGAAGTGTCTGTTTGGGAAGTTGTACAAAATTGTAATTTATGACACTTGCAGATCTCAGTTACTTGCAGGCATCAGTTTCTAGATTTGCATAAATGTGACCGCGTGCCGTTTACGTTCCGGTTTTTTAGAACTATTTATTAATTCTAGAACATCGAATTTGATCATTAAGGAAAATAAATGTCCTTTGCAAATGTCAAATATGAACAGTATATTGAAGTGGAGGGGTGATTGGCCCGTTGTGTGTCTGCCAGTCGTTCAACTTTAAGGTCATTACTGATATAAACGAAAATCGTACGAGATCGGATCATGACCCTTATCGGTATACTGTTAAGCTGATATGCGGATTATGTTCCGGGTTGAATGCTCTGGCAAGGACACGGGAAGCAATGGCGCCGGCGCCGCGTGTCAGGTGTCCAACACCAATGGCACGCGTTATCCGCGTGCGCTAATATGATAACCCGCCTTATCGGTCATTTTACGTAACTAAGATCGTTATCTTTTATTCGTCTGTTCAAAACACGGAGTTGTAGATATTTTTTTGTGTTTGTGTGCCCGTTTTTTCAAATCGAATTTTAACGGTCTTAGTAATAATTTCAATGCGCTTGTTTTCGTTATGATAAGTAAAACAATAGTTTGTTTAGCCATTATGAACGATTGCCTGGTTTCTTTGAAAATTATTATAACTACAATTTCTAAATAATTTTTAATGTTACACCTTAAAATGTTTTTCTTTGGGTTTCAAAAGGAAATCATAAGAATATTTAAAATTCAAGTCAAACAAGGTGGTTCACAAAAAGAGGAGAAAAGTGTACTTAACTATTTTTGTTTTTTTTTGTCTATTCATATATAGAAGAAGCAGATAGAAGATAACTCTGAATTTATATCAATTCGAAAGTGGCGTTTCTTGCTTTTTCTTTTTAACTAAAGATTTGAAATATCGGTTAGTTTAGTTTGTATATCACGTTGAAAGGGACAGTCCAATTTGACACAATTTATAATATTTAAACCCTTCGTGTGTGATCATGACCAGACTTTCGTGCCTCTACTGTTGAAAGACAGCCCTTCTTCTACAATGATATGGATGTTGGACTACAAGCTCCACCAAGCTGTTGGTTCGGTGTGAGTATACCAACGTTTTCAGATCTTAGCTTAAAAAAGTGACATATGTTTAATATCATTTCAGAATCTGCAGAAAATATGACACTACTGGCTAATCTGGCCATTCTAAGGTAAGGTTTTTTTTGATGCTGGCTGCAAAACTGCTGCTGAATAAGTATTTCTGGTTAGGTGATAGTGATTTTGCATATAAAGTCATAATAAAATAAAAGTTAAATTTTAGTGTATTGTTATTTTAAACGTAATAGTGAATTGATTTATTTACAAAACTGAAACACAATTAGTTCTAAACTCAACCGTACCATATATGACAGAAAACTTTGTATCAGGCCTGTGACGTAACTGAGTTAGAAGTTCTAAAACTTTTTTTTTTGCTCGACCTTTGTTCGCGTACTGTATATAATTTGAAACAATTTAACTAAAACATTTCTTTGATATATTCCGTTCCGTTCCAAAGGCAGTTGAATGCATAGCATTGGGTATTTGACCACATCGAAACTGTTTAACAATTTGAAAAATGACCGTATTACTTGTTTGAAACTGGTTCATTAAAAACCTCCTCCTTTTTTGAAGTCATTTAAAAATAATATTTTTTTAAATCTCAGTGATATAATTGGTAAGAAGATTTTTAAAACAAGAATAATACGTACACCAAAATAAAAACGTCTTTATGTCCACAAAAAGCAAAAATTAGTTAAAAAGGCGTAAAGGAATGAGATTGGAAAAATGATACTCAGTTCGTTGTACCAAGTAGCTCATCGCAAAAAAATGACCGGACCCGACCTTTCTACGAAGGTAAAATTAAATGTCACAAGTTGAATAGCCAAAGTCAGGTTGTTGATATCATTTTTTTTTATTGCCAGGTTCAATGGCCCATACGTATTGAATACCCACTTCATACGCCATCGTAATTCAGTCCCAAGTATCTAATATTTGTCAAATATCTGTTTAAAATAATAAACCTACCTTTTTATTAATCTTCATAAATAAAAAACCCATAAAAATGAGATAAGTAGGTACCTACTATATCTTTTAGTTCGTTTTCTATTGGACAGAAATGTGACGCAATTTTGATTGGAGCGATGCCACATCAGGTACAGGTGTCGTAAAGGTTCATCTGCGATCAAAAACACAAAAAGCCTGGGAAAGAAAATTAAATAACAAATTGTAAAAATTGTAATTGGCCCTCTGCGTTAAGTGTGGCATAACTCAAAGCGCAACGAACCTGTCTCAAATTTATAAGGCCCCATAGGGCCATGGTTCGAATCCAGGCGTTTACCAATGAGTTTTTCTGACTTAAGTACACAACTATCACTGACTCAGTGCTTCGGAGGGCACGTTGAGCAGTCGGTCCCGGACGCTGTCAATAGATGACGGTCGTTACAGTCCCCAACCCGCAGTGGAGCAGCGTGGTGGATTTAAGCTCCAAGCCCTCCTCCTCATCCTGGGGGAGGCCTAAGCCCCTGCAGTGGGGTAAAAATGGGCGGATGAAGTGAAGTGAAGTTAAGTGTGGCAACGTTATCAGAGAAATCTATGATGACCAATTCATTCGTTATATCAGTTTTATATAATTCCATAGCTAATTATGACGTAATACTTAAATAATAATCTTTCGGTAGTAAAAAAATACAAATAAACTCTTATATATTCAGATTCATATCTTAACTAGCGACCCGCCCCGGTTTATGAATCATACACATAAACCTTTCTCTTGAACCACTTCGTCTATTGATGACAATCGTATGAAAATCCGTTCGATAGTTTTTGAGTTTATTGCGTTCAGACAGACAGACAGACAGTTTTTTAATATGTCGTGATGTAAAAACTTTAAGATTAAAAAATCTTTGAAAACTCATTTAACGTAGAATACGAACACATTAACGTTAAATATCAGTTATATTATTTTTAATATAAAATATAATATATTTCATATCTATACGTATAATAAAATCGTAACGATGTCAATCTTGTACATTAATAATTGAAGACATGAGTGGCCAAAGGTCATATCTGCAAAAAATCAATAACCCGTTTTTTCGGTGTAACAAAGGTTTTATGATGCGCTTAATTTATTCTCAATGCTATAAGAGCGGTTTCTTTTATAATTTTTAATTAATTTTAAGGAACAAGTAGGAAATTCACAACAAGGTTCATATTAAAAGAAATTTTAAACTCTGTTTTCTCAAAATGTCTATATTGTGAGTTACAACTTTTGGCCACTCATGTCTTCAATTGTTATGGGTTATGTAGACAATTATACAGAACTCAAATTTTTGTTTTGAATTTTCGTGATTGTTTGTACGAATACGATAAATTCAAAAACTAATAACCCGATTTCGATGAAACTTATATTTTGAGATACAATCTATCACGCTTTATTAGCCTATATAGGTAACAATTAATTAGACAGGAAACTATTTTCTGAATGATTTTTTCGGACAGGGTGGAAATCGATAATTAAATAGTGTAAGTTCTGTAGTTCACACACGCGAACAGCGGGCTATTAGTAACATAAAAACGAAATACCATTCATATATCAAGGCAGAGGAGAAACCGGCTGAAGCGAATCACATGAAATTTAGACATTAGCTTTCTTTTGGGACGTCCACTGTGAAACGTACCACAAAGGAAAAAAATCCCGAAATCGTACCCCTAATAAGAGGCTATATTAGGGAAAGTAAATTTGTATCGAATTCAGTCATTTCCAAATTTAAATACCAAAATGAAAATTGGGATTTGGTGTTTACGTCTTATAATAAATACATCATGTTTCAAGACTTTTAGTTTAACCCTCGATGGAGTAAATAAGAAATAAAAGTTTATATGGGTATCCCGCCATGAATGTGAATAGGTATTCAACCTTTTGGAGGGAAATGAAAAAGACTTATTTTAACTTCTCGGTACAAATGACATTTTTCAGTATTTTATGTGAAATCAATCCATATTAAATACACATGTTTAAACCTAATCTAAGCCGTGGTCGCTACTAAAATAATAATAATACGTCAGTACGTTAGCGTGGAGGGATAAAAAGTAAACAATATCTTTCGTCAAGTTTCGAACTAGCTTTATGTTTTTCCGGCTGTCTGTGTGTATCTAAAGATAGTTATTCTCAGGAAAGCATAGAA
The DNA here is from genome assembly GCA_949709985.1 of Luffia ferchaultella. Taxonomy (NCBI): domain Eukaryota; kingdom Metazoa; phylum Arthropoda; class Insecta; order Lepidoptera; family Psychidae; genus Luffia; species Luffia ferchaultella. The sequence continues at coordinate 11,691,126 of OX453244.1, forward strand.
GTGTCAAGTTGAAATTATTATTGAATACTGAGCTCTACGGTCTCTTTATGCTGTAAAAAAATTAAGTTTCTAAATACACGCAATCATAAAATACGGCCATTTATGCCCAATATTTTGACATTTGCAAATCAACCAAAACCTATAATAATAATAATAACACACACAATCACAACAACGTCTAGGTCGCAAACTAAGCATTAGCTTGTATTTTGGGTACCAAGCGAAGACACCACATACATATAACAACCAAGACTCGGTGCCAGTATTAATATTCATCATATAAATACTGACCCGACCTGGGATTCGAACCCGAGACCTCCAGCTTCGCAGGCAGGGTCGCTGCCCACTAGGCTAAGCGGTCGTCGGATACTATATTATACGGATACTATAGGACACCTTTCGTTGACCTAGAATCATGAAATTTAGCAAAAAGCAAGTAAAGGGAAAAATCCGAAAGTCGTTAATTTGTAGTTGCCTCATATAAAAATATTCTTTTGCTATTAAAAACATAACTTTTTTTTTAAATTACACAAATATATTGTCTTGTGTACGAAACCTTCGGTGCGCTAGATCGACTCGCACTTGGCCGGATTACGATTTTCTGGGCGTATTTCGCACCACAGACGAGCACCACAGTACGTTCAATAATTTATTTTATAATGAAATTTATACATAATGTTAATATTTTTGTACTCAACATTAAATGATCTATCAGAAAGCATGTTTATGTCTAGATTCCTTTATAAATATGAAATTATAGGAGTTTATTTGTATTGTTTTTATACTGAAACTTTATTTTAGATATATACGACAAATTTTGCTATGGATACCTTTGAGTTAAAAGGCCAAACACACCCGCTAGATTATTGTTATAGTTATTATTTTGAGTGTAAAGAGTTTGGTATTTTGACTCCCCTTCCTCTCTACCTGTCGCAGACTTAGTATTTTTTTGCTCATCAGGCTTCTCGGGCTCAGTGTGACAAGTGGCATCACTTTACTCGAAATTGTAAATAGCTCCATACAAGTTTCCCAATAGAAAACGATCTACTTCTTCAGACGCCTGCGACTTGTTATACTGCAATTTTTTGTATTCCAAGTGTAGTGTATGTAAACACTGACATTTATTTTTGAATTGTTTTTATCAAGACTTTAACTACTAATAGATAGTGACAGTCTTTTAATGGTAATATATATTATTAATAAGTTGTATTCAGTTACAATACTTTATTTTTATAATATATTAAATTGAATTGTAAAAAATGCTAATTTCGAAGAAGACCTAAAACTAATAACTGAATTCGTAAAAAACCTTGTACTTGTTGACTAGAAAGTTAAAAAAAGCGAGCCGTCTTCCGATAATCACCATGTACTGGCAGACAAAAGTCAAGAAAAATTCAATAAATCACACTCCAGCGATGTGGGACTATACGAACGCACGGTCGTATAGTCCCACATATAATGAGAAAGTTCAAAAAGACAGCTTTTTGAACTTTCACATCATACCTTTTAAGACATTTTTTGTGGTATTACACCCCATGTAGTTACACGGCCGCCGTTTTATTTATTCACGCCTTTATTAGCTTCACCTGCATAATTATGTATATATGAATGTAATAAGATCTAAGAATCTGAATTTCACATTTATAAATTGTTGTATCATCATGACACATGGCACTTGTGTGTAGACTTTCTGATGAGAATACAATAATAAGGTGCCCATCGAACTGACGTGCTGATGCAGTCGAAAGGTAGGCCCTGAAACTTTATAACGAAACATCGTATTCTAACCGTATCTAGGCTTGTAGCAATCGCCTTGCGATGCACTTTGGCCATAAACGTTTTTTTTTTAATAATACAGGCATGAACCAAAGCAACTCAACCCAAACAAATTCAATGAAACCCAATTCATTCAAATTTCGACCCAATGAGCTGAACTCTACGATAAAACATCAAATCTTTGTTCGTGAACGGCTATGGATAACCACATGGCACCCGTTTGCCATGACAATCGATGCTTATCGAAATGTAATTCGCACACTCTCCTTTTTAGTAATTTAGCTTTGGATGACTCCATTAAAGTTTCGAGGGGCTAAATGTAACATCCAGGAATCTCTTATATATTCTTACATTTGTACACCCACCATAGAGTACATTAATTTGACATCAACGTTTGGTTTTAATAGAGTCATTAATGTCACTTCGCAGTATCGAATTGATATTACGCAATTTTGCGGGGTTGAAGACCGGCGCGCGGGTATTTCACGGGGATGCACACCGGCGCGCGGGATCTTGCGCACTGCAACTTGGACTAAAACTCGCTATCTCGCATCAGCTAGCTAGAGCATGAGTGGTTAGACGGTAAACACAGAAGAGAGCTTCTAGTAAATTCGTACTTTTATGATTCACGGTCACAAAATAAACCGTTTTGTTAGACTTTCTTGCAGTCAGGGAAAAAATCTAGGACGAAATATTTATATTTTAAATTTAAAATATTTTAAATTTTTTCATGAAACCGGCCACAAAACATTATGGATATTTTAGTTTTGACTTTAAATTATGTATTTATTACAATAACAAATATTAACGCTAACAAATCGTCTTTAATTACACGTCCATGTTACAACAGTTTACGAATGATGAATTTAGATATAGTGAGGTTCCGTACATCCGAGATGAAAAAAACAGAACCATAATAGGATAGCTCTGGTGTCTATCTGTCTGTCTAGCATAGGTTATTTTCTCCTAATCTACTACATGAAAAAGCTGAAAATTTAACATACAATCACGGTCCTGTAACTTACAAATAATGAATTCTGATTTTGGGAGCTAACAAATAAAAAATAAAAAACTTTTGTCAAGTAAATCATGTGACATATCAAATGAAAAGACGAGGCATGAACTATCGTATTTTTTGATTGGGTTCATTTAGAAGCTTAATTTTTTTACAGGTTGAAGAGACCTTAGACCTTAGACCTGATAGTAATTTCAATTTGATACCTCCATGAGAGAAGGGATCTTTAGACAAACAGACGGACGACGAAGTAAGTGATCCGGAAAACGGAAAATATTCGTATAGAGAAAATGCGTATAAAATGTATGGCTTAATTTCGCCGATGACTAATAATTTCAATTTGTTAGTGGTTGTAATCTAGCCAAATGAGTAGAATTAAAATTCTAGTGTCCATTTCTGTCAGATTGATATTGACATATATATACAATGAGGTGATTTATAGCCGGAACTATCTCCGCGCGAGTTCAACTTGACTGTTTTTTTTTTGTTTTTAATTTCCCCCAGTCCTGTGGCGTAAAGGGTGATTGAGAAACAAAGTCCAACGTCGTTTCATTGTTAAATATTAAGAGTAATGATTATTGTTCGTTGGCACCTACTTGAAAATATTATAGAAAAACTAGTAAAACCTTATTTTATGGACCAATTCCTATATAGACCAATATTTTGACAATTACTATAAAAAATTGATATTTTAAATGTTTTCTCTACCAATAAATATGCCCATGTGTTCCAGTGTCGTGATAGCCGACTGGTTGTGAGCCCACTTTTTGTTTAGAAGGTGTTCGAATCTCGGGGGATGTACCAATGAGTTTTTCTAACTTATGTACATGACTATCACTGACTACGCCTCGGAGAGCGCATTAAGCCGTGTCGGTTCCGAGTGCCATCAATAGATGGCAGTCGTTATAATCCACCAACTGCACAGGAGTAGTGTGGTGGATTAAGTTCTAAGCCCCTACATCCTGTGGGGAGGCCTAAGCTTCTGCAGTGGGGCATTAATGGGGTGATGGATGGATTCCAAGATAAGGTAGGTACTTTGTAAAATATATTTATTTTCCCCGAAAAACATATCAGTATCCCACGGTACGCACATTAGGTATGAACGGTACGGTGCGCGTACGCAACGAAATTCGGTCAGGTGGCAGCCGGCGCGGCACCCCACCATCATTTCACTTTCGAAGAGCGAGGTGGAGAGGGGTCGGGAGGAGGTGCTCGGTGTCGTTGAACCCGCGTCCTCGCGGATCGCGTGCCGATTAGATAATTCCGCGCTACGGTGCGTTGTCAAAATACTCGTGACCTAATGGAACAGTGAGGAGGGCGGTCGTTCACACCGGCCGGTCACGACTACGGCAGATCGCTTACGTTACGTGATAGGCATCCGACTTCGTATAAATTACTTATCGGCGTGTCTTATGTCGCAGGTGTGACATGTCACGGTATCGCTGATGCGATCGTTTGATATAATGTACCTACTACTTATGTCTAATTACGCAAAAGGTTATGCTCATAAGTCTCTCTAGTTACAATTTTTAGGTACATAATAAATGAGCTCGCCTGTTTTGCAGATGTACAGTCAGTAGTCAGAAACTATAGTTGGACTGTTCTATATATAGATCACGACTTGATATGGTCCTTAATATTCTCTTTAACTTAAATTTATTGACAGTAATTAGTCCTTTTACGAGGGCTCGTCGGTTTCATTTAAAAATGAGCCGTGGGTCGGCTCATTTTTATTTAAGATTTTATAAGGTATAGACAACAACTTTCTAAGAATCTATTTGAGTACCTAGTAATAATTCAAAGGCAGGTTTACATTATTCGCTAATTACAACGTTCTTTATAATAACCGCAATGTAGAACAAATAACGCGAAAAATAAGAACATTTTATTTCATCGCACTCAGCAAAGCGACGTGGCCCCAATCTGAATTATCGGCGCCGACTAGCTGGAAACAGCCGGCGCACTGGCTGTACCACTGGCATGGCAAGCCGCACGCCCTATGTGTCAATACAAAATACGTTTATATCTCTCGTGCAAGCAAGACAGGGATCACATTATGTACTTATACAATGTATGCGATAAATAGGTTTTTAAAATTTTCTTTAAGCCAACCAACAAAGAAAAAAATTTAAATTCTTTAAACGCATACAAGTATACTGAAGTTTTTACAGTTCAGATTAATTTTTGCTCTTAGCGTGGTAACTAGTAATAACTGATTGTACACGTATTCGGTTATTTTTGTTTTCAATATTCCATAACACAGTTTAAGTATCTATTCACCTATCCATTCAGTTAAAGAAAAAATCAGTTTAAGACGTAAGCGTTCAATGCTACAAGGTTTTTACATTTATTGTACTCTCATTAAAAATTTTCTTATGTTGGTTACTGCCCCTTGTCACCTCTGAAGTTTATAGATGAATAACAGCTGTGGATATAGTTTTTTTTTTTGTGATATTTATGTAACGTACATACATATTTTTATTCGATATATTCATTGAGTATTACAAAAGTTACTCAAGCAATTTTCAACCGCCGAAAAAGAGGTTGACGCGCATACTTTTTTTTTTATTTTTGAACAAGTACAACTTTTTACAGAGTATCCCGATCTTGATATTTTTTTATTGTATACGCTATGCCTTAAAATTGCTCCCATTAGATCTACATACAATAAAAATCCACCCTTAAAGGTAGAAAAATAGGGGAACTTTTTACAGTGTAGTCCGATTTGAATTATTTTTTTTGGATAGGGTATACTTTTAAGTTCATATCGTTTATATTTGAAAAACAAAATTGCACACTTAAGAGCAGAAAATACGGGAAATTTTTACAGAGTAGTTAGATCTGAATATAGCTTTTTTTATTGAATAAGGTAAACGACGATACACCTAGAAGTAAACGAACAAATTAAATCGACGAAAAAAAAATTGAAAAGGGAAAAATAAACCTTTTTAATTTTAATAACTAAGCACCTAAACTAATTTTGAGTCGATGACGTACAAACAAGCAAATTAATCACCTAAATGTACAATGATGGTAGCGGGATGCGCCATTTAATGACTTTATTTGCCTATTATTTAAATATTTTCTAAACAAATGTGATCCTTTGCCCGATACCCATATTTAAGAGCTGGTCCCCGTTCTCACTACGATGACGCTAATCGCAAGCGCAATAAATATTTTTTCCAATTGTATAGGCCTGTGACGGCATCAATAATAATTGTTAATAGACAGATTATAGATTTCTCGATTGAGCGATAACGAGGTATTGTCCCACATACTTGTTGAACGTCAACGACCTAAGACATTTGCTAGCTTGCATCTGTGGCTAACGTCATATGACCTATTGTTTGCCCTATGTGTCGACACGTCATCAACAGTTGGGTTTCAGTTCGATTCGTTTATCATTTTATTGCGTCTAAAGGAAGTATTTTAGGATACAACGCAATTTTAAGTCTTGAATTTTGTTGGTTAGCTGGTTCTCCATGTGCTTATAGCAACAAAAGGGGATTTATGTAATATCTGAGCAACGTCGGTCTGGGTCTCTAAGACCGACAAGCCAAAGTCTAAATTTATGACCTGTGTGTAAAAAGAAAAAAGACCTGTATGTAAGTAGGATGTAATGGAATCATAGGAAGCGAATTTTTTAGTAGATATTTAATTTCACTTATTCCAATTATCTCGAAAAAGTTACAATACATATATGATTTTTTTTTTGCTTTTTGTTATTTAATCCTATCTTTTTTTTATGTGTATTTTATCATAGCTGTATTATATCATATGTTATGAGTATTGAGCACGACCTCATGCTAAATTTATTTTATGGTATTATCAGTTCAGGGAGGGCAAACTGAAAACCAGCGTCGGCAGCAGCATGCTGCTACCGTCATAATGTGGAGTTGCTCTCATTACCCATATTAGTATTTAATTCGTTGTTATGAATTTTTTTTTATTTTGTAAGATCTGTTATGGGTAATAAACAATTATTATTATTTTTTTTTAATCGCTCTTCAATTTTTTTTAGGCGTCAGGTATCATCTAAAGACTCCATTATTGAAAAAAAAATTATCTAAGTAAATTTTCACATTTAAAAATTCTTCTCAAAAGAAGTATTGTATATTGATTTAGTAAATCAAACATAAATACTACGCATGAAAAAAATGCGACCGCAGGTGCAGCGAAGGTGGTATCCCGTTGGCGGTCGCTGATCGACGCAATTGTCAGTCGCCTGCATTTGGATTTGCCTAAAGTCTAACTATACCAATTGGAAAAATATTGCATGCTAACACAGCTTAGGTGAATTATAATATAATTCAAATTGACCTTAAAATTTAATCACAATATAATAAACGAATGATAAATAAAATTCTAGTTAAATCATAAATTAACAAATCTGCCATAAGAGTTTTGAGTCCGTGCAGATTTTTTTCGTGCTTGCGCTTGCGTCTCTCTTTAACCAGCAAGCAACGCATGGTGCAGAGACCGCAAGTCGAGGCCGGCCGCTCACCTCCCTTATGTAACCAGCCGTGGGTGACCACAGTGCAACGACCACTATCAAAACAAACTTATCGCACGTCCTACGAAATTAGTGTCGACTCAACGCTTGTTTGCGGCTGTTGCTTTACCATATAATCCACTACAGGAAAATTGTATAAAAAAAAAATTAAAAATTTATTATTAAGTTATTAAAGGTGTATTTTACCTACGTCATTCCATATTAAATTTCTTGTACATACACATACAGTAAAGATTTATTATATAATTTATTTAGGCAATCGCTTCAAAAATTATAAATATAAATAAATACAATTTTTTTAAGGCGTTTGAGAAAAAATACGATCTAGCCACTGATGATGCTTTAATTATAATGTGAAATTTTATATGACGCGCAAACATGTATGGAAAGTATTTTATAGCATAGGTGAATTTTTACACAAACAGTTTAAAGTTGATTTTTATTGATTATTTTTAAAGCATTCATTACTAAAATAAATTGCATATTTATGCGTGAAAAGATAACAGACAGACAGACACTTCGATATTTATAATATTATAGCATGGATTAGTAGGTATCTATAGATTTATATGTTTAACTTGTTTAACTAACTGAAATGTTTAAGCAAAAGCTTTCCGGTCATTGCCTCAATTAATTGTGCAATAAATGCGAATTCCTGTGCCTACCCCTATATAAAACGATCGATCTAACGATCTAAGCCATCAATAAACAGCGCTGTTTTTTTTTTTAGGTTAGTTAATAAATGTGTATGGTTATATAATATGATTAGGCTTTCAAGGCGCCACGCCACTTCACTAATAAAATTCTACAGCCTATATAGGTCTAGCGCAGGTTAAACACTTTAAGAAACAACGTCAATGGAGCTTGGGATATTTAAGTTTTTATAATTAAAAAATCAATGGTGAATACGCCTATGGCGGGAGTTGGACCCACGACCATTGTATGAAAGGCACTTAGTCACTCGTCCACTTCAGCTTTTGGACATACATTCAGATAAAAGTACCACTATTGCAAAGACCAATACGAAACTGCAGCCCGGTCGTTTTAATGGTTATGATAGTGTAGTACCTATCTCTGAATATGTGTGTTTGTTACCAAATTCACCGTTGTAAATTTCATTTCGCAAAAAAAAAAAATCGACGACCGCTTAGCCTAGTGGGCAGCGACCGTGCCTGCGAAGCTATAAGTCCCGGGTTCGAATCCCAGGTCGGGTCAGTATTTATATGATGAATATTAATACTGGCACCGGGTCTTGGTTGTTATATGTATGTGGTGTCTTCGCTTGGTACCCAAAATACAAGCTAATGCTTAGTTTGGGACCTAGACGTTGTTGTGATTGTGTGTGTTATTATTATTATATTCTTTTTTTAAATTTCTTGTTTTCAAGTTTGCCATTGCTGTAGGTGTTGTTATACTTATATGGTTATACTATACCTACCTACATATACCTATTACCTATGTACTGATACTTATTCAACCTCATTTATTTTTATTTCGATTCAATGCTACGTGTTTTAAGGTCCCGTTGCTAAGTTACAAAAGAAGAGACTGTACTGGGTCCGTCCGTCGGTCACAGACATCTATCGCCGTGGGATATACTGAACCGATTTCGATGAAAGTGATGCCAATACACGCAAAATAACTGATCACAGACAGTACATGTATAAATGTGTCTAAAGGTTTAGAGAAAATTATAGAATACACTAATTGATTCGTTAAATACATTTATTTACTTTTCATTAAATCGAGTATTATGTCATAGGTATTCATGAAGCATTTAAAAAAAATATATTACATCTCTATAATCATTTGAGTTTCCTTTAATATTACAATATGATAATTCTAAATTAAATTTACAATGTAAATATGTACGCTTCTGTAGAGATGCAACAAACTATTCCTTTTCAGCAAAAAATCATTTTTTATACATATTTGTTGTATTGTTATTATATATACATTTATATATATATATATATATATATATATATATATGTAATTTGAATAAATTCAAATTATGTATTTTAATCGAGCATCTGGCTTGTAACTAGTCAGCGCTACAGTATAGTTCACCTCAAACTTTATGGCGGATCGGAATACAACGCTATAAGCGTACTTGCACAGCTACAGTCATATACCCCTCGCTTCACTGCGTTCCGCTACACCTAAAACTGGTTGCTGCGACGCGACTTGTGCCTATGTTCGGATCAGCCATAAAGTTTGAGGCGAGCTGTATAACAGAATAAGAATTTCACTGTTTCACTATTTTGTAATAATATTAATCATAATACTTGGGACATCTTACAGTCATCTAGCCCCAAACTCTGATTTTTTTGTTATAATACAGTACTTAACATATATGTGCAGCTCTGAAGTTAGTCACCAAAACGCCGCAGTAACTTAATTTCATAGAAGCGATGCGGCCCAAGTATGGTAGACTTGCGCAATAGGGCATGCGCATCGCACTTCAGAGACATACAATATACCTAAAAAATGGCCAACAAGTACTGTACATACATATGTAGATATTTCATACCTAGATTATGAATTTAGCAATTTGTTCAACAACTTATGCACTATTTGAATATTTAATGTATCCTTATATATGATAACAATATAGTTAATAGATGAATATATCCTTATCATAGTAATGTTCCTTAATTACAATTTACCAATAATGAAAATCTATAAAACATCAGTCTTTTTTTAAATTAACTTTCAGCTCACATAAAAGGGCATATTGCTGAGTTCTTTAGTTGCCAATCTAGCAGCTCTATTCAAAGTGACATTGCAATGTGTATGAAGAGCCTCCAGGCATTCCTTCTCTCTTTTACTCCATTTAGTTTCCATCGCGACAGAAAGAGCGGTGCAAGAGAACGTACATAGCAAACTAATGAGTATGCAGACTCTTATTCTCAAAGCGTCACTCGGTTGTTCCAAAAGACATAGAAAATTAAATTTTATGTCTGAAAATAGTATTTTTTCCACAATGTCTGCGTGCTCCGGTAGATCTTGAAGTATGGTAATCAGTAGTCCGACTGTGTTCAAAACTATTCTTGGTGTTTTCAAATCTGAAATTGAATAGATAATGCTTAAAACAGTGAGTTGCATCAATAGAGATTAAGTAAAGGTATATCGCATAAAGTAAACATTGACAGTTTTGCTTAGATCAGAACCGTGATGTCTCTAATGTCTTGTACGATTCGTTGTAACTGTATAAACGGCAAATAAATAGGAACACTTTTTAATTGTACAAAAATTATTAACATTAACCTACTAACAGATGGCGCTATGCCAGAATATGAATATTTAGGGTCATCTAGCCTGTAAATGCTTAAAGAATGCATAGCAACAAGCTGAATTTTTTATATACATAAATTCAGGTTTTTTTTTAAATTCATACTGTTAAGCCTAGAAGATTGCAGAAATAATCCTTATCGAATTCACTATAAAATGATGCTTAATTGATTTTGATACTATTAATATTTTCTGAAATATACTTTTTCAATACATTTGCTATTAATACGGTCTTTATGACATCGAAACTTGTACCGTAATGTTGTATTTTACGGTACCAGGCCTTTTTACTTTACACCAATCACAAACGAGCATTCTGTTTGTAACGCATGCGTAAACCGCGAAAAGCAGCCCGCTCGCGCCGTTAGCTCTCGTCATCATTACGTTTGAAGTATTATTTTAAATATTTTTATGCCTTTATAACTTGTGACCTGACAAAGAACTGCCACTCACTGACATATATCAACTTGACAAAGACATGCCTAGTGCATTTTTCTTTGTTTACAAACTAGTATGAAATTGACGCGCAGCACATTAATTACTTTTGCACCCTAGCATCCTGATACAGTCAAAGTTGTTTTTTTTTTCTATCACGTCAAAATGGCGCTATTATCAAAATATATCGTGTTCTCAAAAAATAAATATTTTAACTTAAACAGAGCTTTTTACCACATAGGAGGAGTATGGGTTTGTAATACCTGAATACCTGAAGCCGCACGGAGCACTGTGTATGGAGTGCTGATACTCGTACGGCGATAGTGAATTAAGTCTTATTCTGAAGATCAAGAATAATTTGTATCTAGACAATTTTATCACATCTTTGGTAGTTTTGCTATGAATTTTAGGTTAAGACAAAATATGGCCTTAAAAAATATTTTCATACTATTTCAGTTAGTACCTATAGGTATTTTAATTTTATTTTAAAACTATTAATCCTATCAAAATTAGCTAAGTATCATTTTACAAAGAATTTAATGAAGATGGATTCTATTGTCAACTGTTTTCTCTTAGCTCCAACAGTTTTTATATAATTTTTATCCTACTTAGACAATTTTTTGATTCATTTATGGTAACATAACACGAGATTAAAATAAAAGTCATTACTATTTAAGAATAATAAATAAATAATAATAATAACTCGGACATCCCATACAGCGCCATCTAGTTTCAAACTAAACAAAGCTTGTCCTATGGATACCATACAAATACATGAGGATGGTAACATTACTAATGTTATCCTTTGAAAACGGATATTTATTAGCAAAATACTTATGAACTGGGCGATACACATTAATACAGAATTATTTTTAATCCATCTTCAAATAAAGGTATAAAACTTACACAACCCTAATAGTCCAGTGAATGCGGCGTACGCAATATGCGTGTCTACAGCGTTGGCGAACTGACGTACGGCTCGACAGGAGCGCGCACACAGCCAAGCGCATACTTCTAACATTCGTCCTACACCAGATAATCTGTAAAAAGCAGTATCAAAGAAAAATTTATAACAATTGTTCATATTTAAACAAAAAACCAAAATACATTTTCAAATCTGTTTATACCCCGTCACTGTCTAGTTTAGTCATGCCTGGTGTTTGGTCAAAAAATTTATGACGTAAAATTTTCATACCTGTCTTCTGAGCCTTCATCTTTGTTATCCTTCATGAGAGTTGTGATGGCGCACACAAAGTTGGGCACAACTTTTGCCTCCAGGTAGACCTGAAGATACAAACGTGAAAATATGAAATAAGTTATTTAAAATATATAACGTTGCATTATGACAACACACAAAAGATAATCGTGGTGAAGCTTAAAAAAAAGTAAGTAGAGATGTTAAACATTTTTCTGTCAGTTAATTTTTTTTGTCTAGGAAGTTTGTATGGCAGTATGTATATTTTTTTTACTGATAGTATAAGTTGTTTAGAAGCCATAAAGGTCAAAATACTCATGTGCAACAATTTGTGATATGTGTTTAATATGCTTGCCTACAGATTTGCACGTTATACTACAGACGTCAAAGTAACTCTTTTCAAGGCGTTCTGTCAATCATTCTACACGAGCGGCTTGTGGGTATCATACACGCGTCGGACCTATGGCGCCCTACGCGTGTAATTCAATAATGCCTTCAGGATGTTGTTGGGACTGCCATGGCGTTGTAGTTGCGCCTCAGGGATGTTCGCAGAGGCTCGCATTGATGGTTTCCATGCCATCATGTGAAAGAAAGCGGCCTCTCTCCTCCAACGTCTATAATGTTGTAACAACAGCATCCTGAAGATGATCGCTACCAGACCAGACTGTCCCTTCAAAAAATACTGGGTGGGGACAGCTATTGGTCTGATTGAATAATATTTGGCAATTTTATTTTACTTTATAATAATAATACCTTTGTAATATTAATATTAGCTTTAAGATTTTTGTTAATAATGAATTATCGACCCTAGTCTGAAATAAATGTTTATTTATTTAATTGCGTTATCACGAATTTTCTTGTAATGTTTACCTTATTATCAATGTTTAATTTTTTATGTATTCTGAAAGTACATCAGTTATAACTTTTTTTTAATATGAATTGAACATTGATAACTCAGATTTTGTTAAAGATATGTTGGTCCCATAGAGCTAATTTCAAACAAGTAACAAAAATTATGAATGTAAATCGTAATTTTAATGCTATAATATCTTTTTTTCACAAATACTCTTTGTATTAAGTAAACATATATTTTTGCAACTTAACTTGCATTCAAAATTTCTAGACTAATTCTTTATGACAAAATGTTGAATGTGAATTGGAAAAAATTTTGTTTTTCTAATTTGTAATGCAAATAATAAAAGCAGACGTGCAACCAATTCAGCTCACATAATTTAAAATAAATATTCGCACAATTAACTCACGTCTTGTATATTGAGCAGTGTATGCCGGGGAAGGGTCGGAGAGACAGCGGGTAATGCAAGCAGTGCGGCCACCGCACCACACACTCGGCCTCCGCGTGTACCACGACCTGCTCGACCAACTACGCCGACCACCATCGACACCTACACGCACACAATCAAGATGGTTAATGTTAATGTACAGCCCTTCCTCAACTGTAAGCTTCAGCTTTCACATCATAAGCATAAGAGGTTTTATTTTAAATAGTTTCAGTAAATAGTTATTTATTAGATTGACTTAGTATCAATACATAGTATTTATTACATTGACATTTGACGCCTCAAGCTTCTAAAATATGTATTTATATTATAAAAATGTGATTTTAAAGTATAGACAGACTTTTGAGATTTAAAGGCTGACAATTATTTTGTTAATTTTTAGTACATTGTTTTTTTTTAAGCTTGTTTTTAAAAGGCTTTTTATATTTTTATTTTAGAAATTTTAGTATGAGAATACCTAAATTTTTCTGAATGTGTTTAGCGCCCAGAGGTTGATGGGTACGTTAGTGGCATACTATGTTTGGTACCCCTGACTATCCAGCTCCTCTGCATGTACCCACCTTGAGCTTGGGTAGTTATTTATTCGTGACACGGCTTTCCCCATGCCATGCCCCTTCCCTACTTAGCTTGGCCGAGGGCACCACAGTGCGTGTACGAGAAGTCATGGAAGGGTTTTGTAATCCACCTTCCAACTACATTATTAGTATTTTTATCGTGTGGCATGAAAAGTGAGCGTGAAGACTCTAATCGAAGAATCGAATGAGCCCAAATTTGGTAGGTTTCTAGTAGCCGTTGATGCGTTCTGTTATACACCTTCCAGCTCCATTATCAGACCGTCATCATAATTTGTTGTATAAAGCTCTCATGAAGACAAATCCGATGAGCTTATATTCAGTGGATTTACTAGCAGCTAAAAAAGGATTGACAATAACAATAATGTACACAATAATGTACACTCAGTAGTGGAGTTTTGCTTAAGAGTTTGTTAAAACAAGACTTCATTTTTTTTTACCATATTTAGTTGCGTCAATGACTCCACATCACCATCCATAACTTCACTTATATTGGAATTGAGAAATGCCTCCCATTCTTCTTGCTCAATAACAGATGGTTCTTGTACTATAACAAACATATCCATGATAAATAGCCAAAATAAATCACCTATACACATGGTTAATAAAACCTCATAATGTTGGCTCTCCCTCTGGTAGTTGCGCTATGTGCGAGTCTATTGGTACTGGTGACTGACCGGTCGGCCGAGTGGTTAGAAACCCTAACTGCGGAACCGAAGGTCACGGGTTCGATTCCCACCCGGGACAAATATTTGTGTGCATGAACATGTCTATTTGTTCCGTTTCTGGGTGTAAAAGTATCTATATATGTAGATATTATATAAAAAAAAAGAATATTTAAGTATGTATATCAGTTGTCTAGTACCCCATAATACAAGCATAAAACTTGCTTACTTTTGGACTAGATGGCACTTTGTGGGATGTCCCATGTATTATTATTATTGGTCAGCGCTCGGTCATTTCTTGTCTAACAGGGTTGGGCTACAACTTTCAACGGTATGAATGCGCGGCAAGTGGCATAGAACGGAAATGCGTGGAGTGTTTCACTCGATTTCTATATATTTGCTTTTGCCGCATACCGCGCCGTGCTAAGTTACCGCCGATAGCTGCAAGGTTGTGGCCCGACCGTTAAACCAATAGACAGAACGGAATCTCCTTTCCGAACTACGCCGCTACCACAACAGAAGCCCACGTTATGCGGTATCCTTTAAATTCAAATCAGAGCAATTTTTTTTATATTATACAAGACAATGAGAAGCTTTAAAATGCTTTATGTTTTTTACGCTATAATAACTATTTATAAACATTTTTGTTTTAGACAATCCAAATAGAATGCAATAACGTGGTTTTAGTAAAATCTCCAAGTTTTACATAGTCTTAAATACCCAGATATAAAACCTGAAACGAATAACTAATTAAGATCATTTTTATAGTAATTCATGTCAAAATTCCTATCATAAACACCTGTGATATCATGATTTAATAATTACACACCATTTTCATATATTTCAGGGTTGACAGCATTCATATCATTATCAGCAACCTCTTTATCATCAGGAGTGTCGTCTATAATTTCAGTTTTTTCGATGTCTTTGTCATTTTCTTCTTTTGTTGGTTTATGTTTAGAATCAACTACATCAGCTGTGTCAATAACCGGTTCACTTGTTCTTCTTGAGATCTCAATTTTATTTTTATCCGAATTTTTACTAAAATTAAATGACCTTTTTAAGCTTCTCGTTAATTTATTACTACCACTCCCAAATCGCAGCTTTTCTCTTGAAAATTGCAAAAGTTTTTGCTTATAAGACGGTGGAACACTTTTACTAAGTCCTGAACTAACATCGTTTCCTGATTTAGTAGAACTCTTAGGATTCTCCAAGCTTTGTGAGGCTGTGTTCCCACTACTTTTGGGCTTCTGTTTATTTGCGTCAAATATTGAGGCTTTACCACATTCTTCATTTATTGTATCAAATATTATCTCTTTCTCGTCATCAAGTTTGTCTATACAAGTATTTTCTTCTTCTATTTTGTCCATTTTATTCTCATCTACTTCTCTTTTGTTACTTACAGCTAAAAGTTGTGCCATATTGTTTTCTAAATTGCATATAACTAAATTGGAATTGTTCATTAAATTATACTCATGGCGTAACAGCCTTGCATTAACTGCATTTATAGGTTGTGCTAGATCCTCATCATCTGTTTTGAGACTATCTTGAACACTAAATGCACTGGTAGCTCTTATGCTGTCATCATCAGATATAGGCACACATTCCATGGCTTGCATCTCAACACGTTTATTTGTGGTTTCGTGTTCTCTTTTAACAACCATTTTACCTGTTCTCTGTGTTCTGTAAGTAATAAGATCTATAATGAGTAATAAAATTATAATTACGCGATTCTGTTAAAGAAACAAACATAAACCATAAATGTAAAGAATTTATAAAGATCTAACAATATTAAAATTCCCGAAATATACATACAAGGTGTAATTTGATATAAGGTATCAATTTAGGACAGAATAAATAAATGCATTAAATTTTTTTTTATTGCACTAAAAAAAATAACACAATTATTTCAATTCATTTTTACAAAAACCGTATAGTAAATAAATTTGAAAGCAATGGAGCGGATCTAGTGTGTTCATACTTTTATGGCAAAAACACCTTAAACTAGAAGACGAAATCACAGTCACTGGCGCGAATATAAGAATTAATATCTACCTTTATTGTTTTATTCATCATCAAAAAGCTATGTCACGTCAATCAACTTCTAAAAGGAACAAATTAATATCTTCACAATTCAGTAGCCATATGCTATACATATTTTAGGCATCATTTTTATTTTATTTAACTGTACTATAATGTATAAATTATATTACAATGAATAAATGTCCGATATCAAATAGACCTGCATATAAGGACCTATAAATTTTATTGATTTGGTTTTTTTGTTGTGATATTGCACAAAAAAAAAATTCTTTGTACAAGAACTATGCTCAGGCATGATTCGGGTACGTGTTGCTACAGCTAAGAAACCACGAAGATGCCACATTGGTACGAAACAAAACAGAGGTGAAATAAGCTAACGACGAATCATACCAATCAGAGAACATTAAGTACAATAGATGAAATACAGTCAAATAAATAGTTATTTATTCACGACAAAGTTTAACAAAAAACTAAAAAGATAAAAATAATATTTAAAATATGTCATCATAGCACATGTCAGGCGTTAGGAATAAGAACAAAAAAAAAACTACCTATTTTAAAAACCAAACAGTATCCCCATTTGCGTATCACAAAGGAAGCTCCATCTCAAAACAATAAGACCTTTCGCAACCTTTCTCTTTGCTAAGCAATTAAGGGGTAACAAAAAAAAACACTGTAGGCATGACGCGCCCAACGCAAATGTGTCAGGAGCGGAAGCTGTTTATATAATTTCTATCACAGTTTAAATCTGTCATAAAACACACAAAGTTGACTTATATACCCAAAATCAGTTCCGCGATGGCTTCTGGGGAGGACAGAATATTATTGTCGCTTGCATGCATCGATGCCTGCACGGAATATTATATAATAGGTAAATGTGTTTATTCATTCACCTAATATAAATATATTAATATTATATAAAGTGTCTGGGTCGCCTGTTCTAGCAAATATGTAGGTACATCTATACTACGAAAACAACCACAACGATAGTGTAATAATGTAACGAAAAACTTTAATCATACAAGGAAAACGTACCTATTTCGGTACATAAAAATTATAACACTGAACTGAGAGCCTACAAATTCTTCCAAAAACACTAAACAGATCAAACCTGTTTTACATAAACAAATAGAAGATGAAACATTCATATGATTACTCTTTTCAGTAAATACGTCCAACTCGTCTGACGAGACAGGTCCAAGGTTACTCGGGATATCAAATACCACGAAACTTATAACAAAAGAGTGCAAGTCAGTGTCACTTCGTATCGATATCTAGAATGGAAGCAGCTGCAAAAAACGCATATACTTTAATTTCAAAGGATTTTAATACACACGTAGGAATAAAAGACGTGAAAGACTTGAAACCCGGGGTAATAAGAAAAACACTTCTTCACCAAAAATATAATTGGAACAGTCCGTTCGTTCGTCTAACGGTCGTCCATCAGGTAGTTATCTGGAAGCTAGGCTCTAGGAAGTCTCACATTATAATCAGGAACAAAGAAATATTTTTTGGTACTGTGAAATGAGAACAGGCAAAAATTATAGAATCCGATCACAAAATAATCTGTGGTAACATTAAAACTCGAGCTTCCAAATGAAAACCAATCGACAAAAGAAATCGACCACTGGAATAGGATGTAGCTTCTCTAAGATTAGATCAAGACAACAAAACTTACCTTACACTGATACTACTCGTATCATTCGCTGATGACTTAATTCTAATAATAAAAAATATCGTCATTATAGATCGCATACTAAACGAAATAAAAAAAACTGTTGAAAACAAGAAGATTAGTTTTAAACGAAGAAAAACCAAGTTTGTCATACGGGATCCATTCAGTCCGTCGACAAAGAAAGCCTCGTTGTACTAGGGAACGCAATGACACGCCCAGTTCATGAAATAAAGTACCTAACCATCTATGTAACAGCAACGCGAGAAAAAAAGCTACTATAAAAACTAGATGTAAGAAAGCCGTAACCTATCTCAAAATTCTTTTACAGTGTATTCAACAAAGCTAACTAGAATTAAAATCGCAAAACTCATTTACAAAAGGGTTATCTCACCAGCCATGACTTACGGCCTCAAATTGACCGAGCTAGCAAAAGCCAAAGCTTGAACCGTATATTTTGAAGATTATGCTAGAAGTAGGAAAAAAATACACCTAACAAAGAAATCTGGTAAATTTTAGGCGGAAAAACAATAACAAAGACTATGAAAGTACGTAAATTCTCCTCAACTGATGAAAACACCTCATCTAATGCAATGAAGAAAAACGAAATATAGGTCATCCCATTCATACATGGAAGTGCTTCGTAAATCATGACATCATAAACTACACAAACTACGACAAGGAATACTGAAAAAGAACTGCGGTCAACAGAACAACACTAAAAATAATGGCAGAAGAAATCCGATACAGAGCCAGACTCCGGAACAGAATACACCTAGTTAACGACTTAGCCCCGAAGAAACGAACTCCCACGGTTGCAGTGAATACTATCCTATCCTCTATATGTTACACACCAAATATAGTATCTATATTCCCCATGCTGGCTTCACGATGCTGGTATTCGGGTCGGCTCAACCTCCTGTCATTCCTATATCCCGACTGCAGCCTACCTACACTCTGTCCTATCTACTATGGCTCATTGGTGTCTCGGACCTCCGCGTCCTTGCAGCAGAAATGCTGGCTGATGTGTCATTGGAACGGAACGGATATTGCACAAAAAAAAATTCTTTGTATTAGGTTTTAACCTATGAAGTTGCCGTTCTTGAGTACAGGCCATTTAAAAAAAAATTTTGATTGGCTATGAATTCTAAATTCGAATTAATTTTGTTTTAAGAACATGACATTCTTATTACAAAGTCAGTCTTTTGTTTATCGATTAGCGTTGTGTTTTCATTACATTTGAACATTTTTCGTCATAATGGACACTTTAAAAATTCGTGTAATTATGGAACATGAGTTCCGTTATGGCACTAATGCGGCACAAACGGCACGTAACATCAACGTTTACGAAGAGAACTTAGCAAACGAACGCACAACACGTTATTGGTTTGCCCACTTCCGTTCTGGAAATTATGACTTGAATAATGAACCTCGTTGTCGTCCGGACACTGGGCGACAATGATGAATTGAAGGCGATTGTGAAAGCTGATAATACTCAAGCTATAGCTGAACTTGCAGCAGCTTTTGATGTTAGCATCAAAAAAATATTGGACCATTTGCGACAAATTGGCAAAGTAAAAAAGCTTGATAGATGGGTATCCCAGGAACTCAACGATCGCCAGCACAACGTACACATCGAGACCTACATCGCGTTGCTCAACAGGCACAGATATGAAGGAATTTTGAACCGGATTGTTACCTGTAATGGATTCTGTTCGACAATCGAAAGCACTCAGCAAGTTGGTTAGATCCTGGTTCAGCACCAAAGCAATGTGATAAATAAAAATAACCCCTAAAAAGGTGATGGTCACTGTTTGGTGGTCTAGTGTGGTCAAGACGAGGTCAATCGGTCATCCCTGCTGCTCCTTCTCGACAATGCGCGACCCCATACTGCACAACAAACAGTCTCCAAGTTGCTAGAGTTGGAGTTGGAAGTTCTCCCTGATCCGCCATACTCACCAGACTTTGTACCTACCATAACTTTTTTCAAAATTTGGACAACTTTTTAACGGGAAAAAAATTCAATTCCCGAGAGACAGTACAAAATGCCTTTGAAGAGTTTGTTGCCTCCCATCCAGTTGATTTTACAAGGGCATCAATAAACTGCCACTGCGTTGGCAAAGATGCATCGATTGCACGGGTGATTACTTCGTAAAAAAAATACATTAACTTATTTCATACAAAACGGTAACTTCATAAGTTAAGACCTTATATTATTTTGCTATAAACAATTTCTAAACACATTTTAATACTTTAACAAAACACTTTAAAACAATTTTTTGTTAATTCTTCCCATTTTAATTTTGTTTTAAATAATCAACTTAATGTACAGTAATATAATATAAAAGGTACTGACTTATAATTGTTACAAATTTTTTCCTTTTGTAATAGTTTTGCTTCTTGCTGACTGAGTGTCAAAGGCTTTGTAAATGGAGAATCGCTTTGTTTGTCTTCAGGTAAAATAAGAATATGCCCAGTCACAAAAGGATGTTCTAATATCTCTGGCCATGACATCCTTCTTACTGGATCTTTGTGTAGCAAACCCTGGAAATTGCAATTAAGATAAATCAATTTCATTAACATTATAATTGTGTTTTTGTGCATTATTGTTTTATAGAAGACTAAAAATATATTCAATGTACTTGGAAATATGGAAAAATAATAGTAACAATCTTTGCAGATTAAATTGCAAATCGACCACTTTATTCTTATTAAATGTATAATGTTTATAATTACAACTAAGAAATAAAATTTCTAATGACATTTTTGTGAAAATATTGCTGTATTGCAAAAAGTTGTTAAGTAACAATAAGTCACTTCTGAGATATGGAACATATTGTGGAACATTTAATGTTAATATTTTTAAGGTTTTGGATAACACAACCACAGGATCATAATATTGTACAATTATGTTTTATTGCCCTTTGCAATTACTTTCCTCATTTATTTTTATACATTTTACATTGCTTATTTTTACTTACAAAAAAAACCACAGTGGCTTTTAGATGCACTAGAAGTAAAAATAGACCCAGAAAATACAATATTCAATAAATTTTCTACTAAAATCTGTTTCTACGAGCCTTGAAGAATTGTAAGATATTTCGATTTGATTTGATTTGTACAAAAAGAATACAAATAATCCTTGGACTCTTCGTCACCTGTTTTTTCAGTGACATTGGGCTCAGATAACTATCAGATAGATATTTAGATTAAAGAGTATTGTGATGCTCTACTCGCCCTAGGCAACATGTAGTTATAATCAGTTCCATAGTCAATACAACTACTCTTTTACAAACAAATACAACCTGCCCTAAAAAAAAATATCCTTTTCACTGAGACATCTGGATTTCATTATGATTTTACTTCCTACTTAACACACTGTTAGATGTTTCACACCAACAAGTATGATTCAAATGTATTTTATGATGTCAGATACCTAACCTGAATGACATCAAATCATTACTAAAGATTTTTCCTACCCTACCAAAAACAGGTTTCAAGTTAAAAATTATATTTTATTGTTCTGTGCTTGTCGCTTGTGTCATCCGTGTATGGTCTGAATATTTTAAATGAGTACCACTATATTTTATTAAAAGTAGCCAAACTTAAATATCAACACATGTGCATCCAACAAAATTATTATAATTTTATAATATCATTATTAATAATAATCTTGTTTCTGCTTTGAAATTCCTATTTAATTTACTAATGATTTAATTTATATATATTACACTATCACACTACGTAAAGAATTCCTGTCTTTTGCATTTACCGAAGGAAATGGCTTTATCTATAAATTATAAAGTTTATAAACTATTCTATATATATTCTAACCTATGAAATAAAAAAAAAAAACAAAACTGAAGTTTATAGTTTATTATTTACAAACAAATAAATGACTCAAAGATTAGACTTTCATAAATTGGCTTTCTCAGTGTTATTCAGTAAGTACTGTTATGTTGCTGTGTCTTTGCAGGTGTATCTGTATTTAAAACTTGTATATTATGTATTTAATTGATATACAGTAAATAAAATTACAGTAAAGAAACTGCTGATGTATCATTAAGCCTCTTTGGGTGAAGCAGAAAGTTATTTAATAACTTTTGATCTTACTAACAGGTGATTAGAATAATGACTTATTATTAAAGGGTGACTTAAAAACAATTAACTATTTTCACATTTTAAAATTTTTATTACTTAATTTAGTAATTTGAACAAATTTGGCAAAAAACGTTTTTGTTTTATTTACTTATGCACTTCATCTATTTCCCATTCTAGCCAAATACAAGGTACCTATACAAACTTTTTGCATGCATAACTCAGTGTACTTAGGAACAATATGGTATTATGTTCTGGTATATATGGTATGTATATGGTATGGCAATATGGTATGTTTATGGTGGTATGGTATGTAATATGGTAAATTTATTATAGTTATTAGGAAAATATAAAAAAATAATTTTTTCAAAATTTACAAAAAAAAAATTATATTCGGATGAAGAATATGGAATTCTAAGCTTTTAAAATTTTATTTCTGTTTCATTCTTGCAAAACTATATTCAACATTATTTTAAATGGCCTGTCGTCATAAATAGGTCACCGTGCGATATTACCCTCTCTAACAGGACATTTGAAACATCCTTAACTTTGTTAATAATGATTTACTTTTTTAAATCTTTCACTGTTATATATTGTAATTATAATTATTGTATTGTAATATATTGAGAAAACTCTTTGATACAAAATAATTTTAAAAAATATTAAACTAGCATATTAAGTAATTTTTAACCAAAATATCACAAATTGTTTACAATATAGTGATGAAATACTAATTACCTGTAAAAATGAACGAGCTTCAGTGCTGATAAAACTTGGCCATTGTACAGGCTTGTGACGAATCATACGCACTAGCTGCCATATGGACATAGTGCAGAAAGGAGGCTGGCCAGCCACCAGCTCATACACTATACAGCCCAATGACCATAAATCTGCCTAAAATTTATTTTAAATTAATCAGTATTTCGATAAATTGTACCCATATGAGTATTTTGTTGAAAGAACAGTACTATAATGAGCATTTTCTATAGCAATTTAATTTACCACAAAAATATCTCATGTAATGGTAAAATATGTAAATGAAGTTCAGAACTGTTCAACCCATAGTTGTTTTTAACTTATATGATATAAAGAAAAACATACTAATTGGAGTTAATTTAAAAAAATAGACATACCTGGTGATCATACGGTTTTTCATCAATAAGTTCTGGAGCCATATATAATGGAGTACCTTTTATGGAAGTAAGTATGTGAGTAGCGTTGGTCATAATTCTGGCCAAACCAAAATCACATAACTTGGCATGACCTGTGTTGTCAAGGAGAACATTCTGCGGCTTGAGATCCCTGATATAACAATAATTTAATTACTTAAGTAATATATTATTATTAGAAAGTGTTTTCTTATTTTGTTTTTAAGTACACGGTAAAAAAAGATTTCTCGAATCAAGAAAATTAGTTTGACATATAGGTAAGAGGATATTCTTTTAAAATAAGAAAATATGTTATTGTTGCAACACATTTTTGTTGGTCTGAGTATGGATAAATTTAGAAGAAAAAAGATTTACTTATTTTGAGAGAATATTTTCTTCCGTATATATGAAGCAATATTTTCTTGATTCGAGAATTTTTTTTTCATGTATGAAGTCCTAATCTAATCTCTTTGGTAGTATTGTTTGTAAATAGCTAGTTATAATACCATTTGAAAAAATAAATAAAATAAAAAACTGTTTCAAACACAGGATTTCTGTAAAAAACAACACACATATTCTGGGAATTTTGGTTGTAATCGAGTCATTGTAATCTTTTAACATAGCAATGCGATCTCAAACTTAGAACCGAAACTCATGTGTTCCAATGATAACTACTTAGTACTTTTTATGGCAAAGGTTTTAATGACACACACAGTACCTGAAATTGATTTTTATGAAGCCTGTCTATGCTAACTTAAAATAAATTAAAAATAAGAACATATGTTTGTCATAAGTATCAGACATCATTCATTTTGATAAATTAATAGGTACATTTAAAATTAAATTTTTTTCTCCTTTTCGATGGTATTTTGCCACAGCAATGTTATTTAAATCAATTATTAAATTTTGTTACCCCAGAAACTTATTCTGGTCTTGTGCTGCTTACCTGTGAAGAACTCTATGTGAATGTAAGTAATACAGAGCAGAAACCAAATCCCAAGTGATTTTCTTTGTTTGCTCTTCATTGAAGCAACCTTGTTTTGCAAGTATACTATGCAGCTCTTTTTCAGCATATTCAGTAACAACTACAAGCTCAGATTCTGTATCAAAACTGTCTATCATACGAATTATGTTGGGGTGGTTGAGTTGACGTTGTATGTCACATTCTTGTCGTAAATTTTTCAAATCTTTTGACGACCTCCCTTTCTGTGGAATTGTTTTAAGTGCATTATAGAATTACTATTATTATACTGCAAATAGTATACTAAGTATAAAGTAAAATATATAAACCTTTCTAATAACTTTCAGAGCTACAACCGCATTGGTCTCTTTATTTTTGGCTTTAAATACACGTCCAAATGACCCTTCGCCTATAAACGATATTATAATGTAATTCTCCATTTCCTTTATATATAATTTAGTATTTCACTCGTATTTTACTTCATTTTCACCAATTTTCACTTTGAATCGAACAAAAACTAGTTGAAGCTAAACAAACAAACTTCTATCACCCCTCTTTTTTCGTCGGGGGTTAAATATGTCAAATGGTCAAACCCGTCAAACCAGTGGTCAAACGTCAAACCTCAGAATAATTACTTAAAGTCATAGAAGGAATGTAAATTTTACATGTGCTTAACTTGTTCTAACATGTAGAATAAAGCATTAGAAAGAAAAAAGATAGCTGAAACAAAATCATTGCTGCTTATGATCAGAACGTAGCCCCCAAATTTATTTCAACTTATTTAAACGATGAAGGTAAATTCATATAATTTGATGCAAACGTCTGACTAGTCAGACTAATGTCATTGACAAAGTGGTACAAGTAGGTTGAAGCAAACTGAATATATATACTTACATCTTTTTCACTCACAATGAAATTCACCATAAGGAAAACATGTGAAAAATGAAATAAATATATGTAAATACAAGAATGCCTTCTATGACTTTAGGCAATTGTTCTGAGGTATAAATGAGGTTATGGGAAATATGACTCATATACAACTTTTTAAACCATACAATGTAATGTGTGAAAAAAAAATTACCAAAGTTAATTTAAAATTTTACAAGTTTCGTAACAGCCATTGTTTCAACATAGTTGAAAAGTTTAGTATATGGCTGTTAACAACAATTTTTTTTATAAATCATATGTTATAGCATAGACATATGTTATAGGTAAATCACAATTTCTTGAGCCTTCTGGGTGGCTTGTTTCGTTGGTCTACTTCGGTCCTCGCATTATCACAAGCAAAACCTAAATCATCCCTTAAATTTCGAATTTTAATGTCCGTTTAAAATCAAATGAGCGTTTACTAGGGGTCTAGTTTACTCTTTTAAGGGCTTTTGTCCATTCACTTCGTATTTCTGAATCCAAAGAAAAACTTCAAAAAGAATTTGCTAAGCATTAATTGTTGTACCTGAAATAGCATAAAATATAATTTTGGCACATACTTTTCACCGCCGTTGTCGGAAACTGAAGTTATTCAAATAAATTGCATTTAATATAAAGTGAGGAATACCCACTTTATTTTTCAAGCATGCAGGAACATAAACTAAAATAATCCGGGAGATGAACGTTAGAGAGTGGGCACATTACAGAGAAATGAAGCGCTATATTTAGAAAAAGTTTCTATACATAAATATTTTTGTTTCTGATGAGGAACCGTGTTTGTACGAGTCGGATTCGCATTTGACCGGTTATTATTATGAAAATATTATTAGGCTGAATTGGTAGGTACATATCGATAAAAACAAACATATGGTGTCAATCTCTATAACAAACGTAAATATGAAAATAAATTATTTTTTACTTCTTATAAACTGTTTTATCACAGTTTAGTAATTTTAATATTTTTAGTGTCATTACAGGCTAAATTATTGTTTGAAAATAAGTGATAACAAAATTTTAAATTTTTTAGTGTTTAAAAGCAAAATAAAGGTATTTGGCACTTAACCATGGAACGAAATTGTTTAATTTTCTATTGATTTTGAGGAACTGTGACTATAGGCGTTTATTGCAACACAAGCCATTTTTGTGGCGAATTTATTTCGCACAAATTTATTTAATACTATTACTCCTATATTTTAAAAAAATTACATAATTTGATGCAAACGTTCGTTTGATTAGTCAGACAAATGTCACTGAGTAGGGGGTACAAGCAGATTGAAGCAAACCGTCATATATACTTACATCTTTTTCACTCACACTGAAAGTTACCGTTTGGAAAACATGTGGAAAATGAAACAAATATATGTAAATACAAGAACGCCTTCTATAACTTTAATAATTGTTCTGAGCAGAATAAAAAAAAAGTTTCCCATGTCGCCTCTTTGACGGGGACATTGTATTAAGCATTGTATATTTATGACTCATTAGCAACGCTCATTAGCCGCCTCGCGTGCGCGCCGCACGGCGCATTGCTGCACATGTTCGCACCGTCTATTCCAGTGTTCCATGTAATATATAATATCTATATTGAGAACACGGCATGGCAACTACAAACAAAGCTGAATTAGTGGTTTTTTTATGATAAAATGTGCCATCTATCCCTCAGGTCGGCAACTAAAACAGAAAGGTAGTTTGCTAGTGTTGCTATAACAAGTGAAATTAAAAAAAAAAGAAAATTCAAAAATAAGAAAGTTAAAAGATAATATTAAATGTAAATGAATACAACATTAATATTTATTTTATTTATTTAATCAGAGAAGAGTATAGTGAACATATACACAACCCTCAAAAACCATTAAATATTTTGTCTGCAGTTCTGTTCGCGACGTTCGCGATGACAGTTTGTGATGACAAGTAGTCTCTGGTGATGACCATAGCATATTGTTGCTGCCACAATCCTAAAACTTCCTGCAACTAGATCGCGTTTTATTCTCCGGTTGTCTAAAATTGCCTATCATATAGTGTACACAACAAAATCATCAAGATGGAACGTTTCATCCTTCGAAACGATCACAAACCCGAGTATAATGACAGACTTAGTAATTAAATAGAATATGTTATTATCCTTGTTTTAAGGATTTTGTTAAATTACCCGTGAGATGTAATTATAAAATTTCTATTCGTTTTTCAAAATAAATTTCACATGTGTGTCACACTAAATTTTTCTTCACAGTGTTAAGTCAAAACATCAAGTGGCGTATATTTCTTGACTCACATTTTTGTTGTCACGATGAGGTGTTTCTGTGTAGTATATCCATGGTACATATTTATACCTACGATGACACAATAACCTCAACAAAAATTGTGGTGTTATTTACATCATAAATAAGAAATTTAAATACATTTTACCATTGACGTATGAAAAAATAAGAACTGATTAAGTGTAAGCAAAACATGTATTTCGTCAGGTACGCCACGAGGCTTACATATAGCGACAGTTTCGTCTGCGCGCGTGATACGGGCTTACGGGCTAGAGCATTGATTTATTAATTTTAATAATAAGGATTTGTAGTCGTTAAACAAAAGCGAAATAAAAGCGTCCGCAACGTGCGTGGGTCGATGCCGCCCGCGGCCGCTCCGACGTGTGCGTCAGTCCATGCAAATACTTGTTACGGGTTGGACATGTCGCACTGTTTACGGGAATGTAACGAGAATCAAATCGTGAAAATGTTCAAATTAAATTAAAAAATAATCGAATAACAGGTTTGCAGGCATAAACTAATGTTAAATTAAAATATTTACTTACCGCGAATACGATATTCAGCTCATTTTTGCGTCTTTGACGAGTAGTTTTACAAATTTTTACGACAAAGTCGGTATCGCGCACGTTTATTCGACGCTAAACGCTAAGCCTTTACACTTACTAAAAGCCGGTTGGTAGACTTATTGCGGTTTGGATGAATTTCTGAACGGACACTTTAGAACGCGGACAGCCCATGTAGTTGTATTTGTACAACGATGGGCTAGAGTGAAAAGGAACGCGCATCGCCGTGGACGCATTCAGCGCACACGTTGTATGAAGACGGAGCTTCTTATTATATGTCGAAACGATCGAAAAACCGAGCTTAATTACAGACTCAATGCTCAGACTGACCAATGCCATTACCATAATATAAAAAAAATGTTAAGAATGAAACAAAGAAAAAGAATTTATTTAGGTGCTGCATAAAATTAGGATTTTTGTATGCTAGCAATAACTGCTGGTTACGTAACATTAAATTCTACTTCACAGTACTATGTCAAAATATCAAGTTATATATTTATCAAGTGGTGTACCTATATACTTATGCTCCCGTTTTTGTTGTAACAACGCGGTATCTCTATATATATGTACATACGAGGTACATACATGAGGGCATATTATTGTTGAAATTATTGAATTTTGACTGCATGTGAAATGTCAAACGGATGTAGCTTTCAGGGGCATGCAGGGGTACCAATGGGAAAGTACAAGCATAAAAGTTTCTGATACTTAGAAACTAGATGGCGTCATTAACAGTTAATTTTCATATCAGGCTAAAATTGGAGATGCCTGTCTAATGGCGGCTCTACACATAGGCCAACGCGTTGGCAAGTGCGCTGGCCAAGCCACTGGCCCAATGTGTAGAACAGGCGTTGGCGCATTGGCGGTAGGTATTTGAACGTTGGCTGGCGCGCTTGCCAGCTTGCCGCGCGGTGTCGGAAACATCAAAGGACACTTGTCGCAAGCTTGGCACACCATCCACACATTGGCCGCGCGATCATTTGCCCGGAGCAACGATCAAGAGTGCAAGTTTTCTTCTTGCGGCGAATTAATACCTAACTTGACGAAATAGCGAACATGAATAACGAGAAAACATTTAAATTTATTGAGCTGTATTAGAGTGAAAACTGCCTGTGGAACCCAAAATTTTTATCATCCTTTTCTTGTACACATTTACAAAGTAATTATAAGCTGTGAATAAATATACAGCTGCAGCTGTTAGCGACTCAATATCCGTTTTGAATCCGTCCGCACGTTGGCCCGAACCAAACCATACTGAATGACCTTCCAATGTGTGGATTACTCACAAGCGCGTTGGCAAGCGCACCGCCAGCGCGTTGGCGAATGCGCTGGCGAATGCGCTGGCCTATGTGTAGAGGCGGCATAAAACAAGTTTAAACTTACAATAGTAGTCTTTGGTTGAGAAGCTCTTTTTTTCGACGGTTAAAAGTTTAGAGAAATTGACGCATGTTTTTCCGTACGTCATTTTATATGTTCATCACTGCGATTTTTTAGTGAAATTAAAATTAATAGGAAGGTTTTGCATTTTTTGCCTTGCCTAAAGTTTGTAATCTAGAAATGTATAGGGATCGACATAAGAAAAAAAACCTAGAAAACGGTTAACCTTGTAGACCTATATAAGCTTGAATATGACTCATGTTTTTGAAAGATGATTCAAAAACTGTATGATATTTCTTTCAACTCACAATGACTATCGTTCCTTTGAAATGTTCATACAAATAAACAAAGCAAAATTACAGCAAATAATTTCTTTTAATATAACAAATAAGGTATTCTGTTTATAATACCAAATGTTATCCGTTACAAACATTTAAAATGTGTTAAAATAGCAGAACAAAAATAGTGTCGAGTAAACGGAATATTTGTAAAGATTACGAAGAGATTAGTGTCGTAGAGTTCAGAATGATAATAAAAATACGCAACGTCGACCGCCAGCAATCGTAGCGTGCTCTCGATCCGACCGCTATTTATAATTGATAATCCAGCAAGCAACTGTATTGTCTGCGATCGAGCTGCGAATCGTACAATAAAACCAACCGTATACCAGCCGCTATTACGAAATTACTTTTAACTTCTGTGCAATTTTAATAAACGAAGCGTGGGTGGTCTGGTGTCTTTACATGTGACTTTTGTTGTTAATATATAGTGTATTTAGTCTAGAACCATCTGTACCGTGTAAAAATTGGTTTCGAGAAACTGTCTCATAAACAATCTGATTTGATTGTAGTGAAATATTGAAAATTGGCGTTTTTGTTTCTAACATGCCGCATCTTGGTTTTCGTTTCCGAATTGCTTGCGGTATCTAATACTTTTCCAAGAGCTGGTAGTCTGCAATAGAGCTTTATAACACAAGATATACACCATTGTATATTTTGATCCCAAACCAAACCAACTC
Organism: Luffia ferchaultella; assembly: GCA_949709985.1. Lineage (NCBI taxonomy): Eukaryota > Metazoa > Arthropoda > Insecta > Lepidoptera > Psychidae > Luffia > Luffia ferchaultella. The sequence continues at coordinate 11,721,954 of OX453244.1, forward strand.
GTCTCCAGTCGTGATTACTCGATTAGCTTTTATATATGTAAATATAGCACATAATCGCGAAATGTGAAGGTACCTACGATTACGTATGTTGTAATATATATATATTACATTACTATTAATAATATTAAAGAAAATTATATTGCTATTTTAAAATTTTCTTTAAGGATGAAAAAATCGGGAAGTTATTGTTTTTAATACGATTTTTTGGAATCGAGATTTCATCAGATGTCGATGTTTTGAGGTTCGAAGCATTTGTGACCATTTTTAACGTGACGTCTGTATGTCTACATGTATGTGTGTATTATGTGAACCCATGGTTAACCCTCTATAAATTTTGAACGGGTAGACCGATGAGACCGATTTAGGTTTTTTTTTTCGGCATTCGAAATACTTTCACTCAATTTAGTTTCTTTAAAAATTTATTTTGATTGATTGAGTGTGATATATTTCATAATTATGTTCTGTTTTTTTTTTCATTTTTTTTTTTACATAATTTTCAATTTACAAATCGATCAATAATTCTATATACAACATAAATGCCTTATTATATACACCTAGTAGAATGCCGTCAATTATTTAAAAATCAGGGTAATCGCTCAAGAGATATCGTTGGAGAAATATTTTCAAAATAATATTTTCTTGAAATTGCCTCTGAAGTGTTTAATTTAGTGAAATTAAATTAAATTAAGGGGGTCAAAAAAGTTTAGCTTATTTTTTACTTGAATTTTCCAGGTTCACTTCAATTAGTCTAGTACATTTAGAATTAATTGAAAAATAAGTTTCTGGAATAAATGTTTTTTTTTTTAATAATTTTCGTTCCTTACCAATCTATAGACTCCAGGCTGTAATCGGCATCAATCCCCAAATAATAGCAACATGACAATAGGGAATTTCGATCAAAAGTAAGAAACAAAAAAAAATATCACAACTTATAAATGGGTGTCGTGATAGCCCGAAGCGCAACGAACCTGTCTCAAATTTATAAGGCCATGGCCATGGGTCGAATCCGGGCGTGTACCAGTGAGTTTTTCTGAATTAAGTACATGACTATCACTGACTCCGTGGCTCTGAGAGCACGTTAAGCAGTCGCTCCCGGACGTTGCCAATAGATGGCGGGCGTTACAATCCCCAACCAGCAGTGGAGCAGCGTGGTGGATTTAAGCTCCAATTGACGTTCTCATTTGACGTTTTGTCATCACAATTTTAAATGAAAATAACAATATACATACAAATACATACAAATAACAAAATACAATACTACATTAATAAAACGGTAAGTAAACAAGTAGAATAGTATTTAAATGTAGTTATGCTGGTAATTGTAGTTACCGAAGTTTGGCCGACATTCGGTATATTCTGGCATATTGTAACCGAAATTCGGCCGGAGACGAAGTTCGGTAAGACCTGCCGAACTTCGGCAGTACCGAATGTGAACCGAATTTCGGTGCAACTCTCATAAATATCTCCGTTTAAGCCATGTAATTTGGTACGTTAGTTTCTTTTTAACAATATTTTAGTTGTTAGTTTTGTTTGACGAAAACAAGGTTCCTTTATTTTTCCTTCATGAAAACAAAGCGCCATTATTTTATGTGCGGCATGTCAAGAGCCGTGAAACGAACGCCAACAAACTACTTACTAAATGTCAAAATCAATTTAGAACGTTGAATAATCTTACGACTTGAGAGTAGTGTTATTTTCATGTTGACTGTAGGAAACACTTGTATTAGTAACATTTGCATGTATTTTATAAAATTTCACAAATAACGAAAATCCGGTTAAGCAACGATAGTAGCACTGCTTCTTGTTTTTAATTCCGTATTACAACAACTTTTTACGTGCTTTTTGTTTTATCTTTATATGTTTAAGTATCTTATACATTGCTACAAAATATTTTGGCGTTGCATTCCTAAAAGTCGTTCCATCACGTTTTTGTGCCATTGTGTGATGTATTAATGCATAGATTACTATAAACGCGAAAATACAAATAATCCACGACAATTTTATCAATTATATTTCATTATTCATTTCAATTTACACAACTACAAACCGAACTCTATTCAGTATAAGAAATCATCATAATCGTCATCATCAGGCCGTGTCTCTCCACTGCAAGATATAGGCCTCTCCCAAGGCTCGCCACCACACACGGTCCTCCGCCTTCCGCATCCAATTACCCCCGGTATGCTGCTTTAGGTCATCAGTTTACCTGGCCGGGGGGCGTCCAACGCTCGCTTCCCAATACGTGACCTCCACTCGAGAACTCGTCTACCCCATCGGTTGTCGGTTCTACGGCAAATGTGACCGGCCCATTGCCACTTCAGCTTGCTAATCACTTCGGCTATGTCGACAACTTTAGTTCTTCGACGGATTTCAGTATTCCTGATTTTGTCTATCAAGGAAATACCGAGCATAGCTCGTTCCATAACGAGCTGTGCGACTTTAAATTTGTGGACCAATCCTGCCGTGAGAGTCCATGTTTCGGTATAAGTATAAGGAATAATCTGTACGTATTTCAACGAAAAGAACTTTTAAAAATATAACAATAGCATATATGTAGATAAATTTTATAATTTTCAATTGTTGTACGTACCTATTCCTCATAAAATTTTGTAAAAATCATATCTTTAGCATCATTATAACGGCCATAGAGTCGTTTTTTCATTTCATTTTTCATTCATGACCTATTTTTATCCGAAGACGTTTCTTATCCATGAATTTAAAAACATGTATTTTTAAAAATACTTCAAAAGAATTTAATATAATTAAGACAACCACCTTAACGGACGTCTAGAAATATTAGAAAAAAATTCTTTCAGACGGTGTCTCACTTGCCAAGATCAATTTATATTAATTTTCGAATTAAAAATTGTGTTCCGGAATTTAAAATAGAATATCGGAGAAGGGGGACATGCAATAAAATAGAGTCTCAATTGACTTCTTTTGCGTTTACGAAATCAGAGGTTGTATAGTTCCATTCAAACTTTATGGCGGATCGGAATACAACGCTTTACGCATGCTTGCGCAGGTACAGTCATATACCCCTCGCTCCACTGCGTCCCGCTACACCTAAAACTGGTTACTGTGACGCGACTTGTGTCTATGTTTACATCCGCCATAAAGGTTGATTGGAACTATACGTTTCTAACCGTTTATAAATACCTCGCTATTACGAGTGTGCACATGCCTGTTATAGATGTTTTCCAAACTATAGTGTTGTCGAAAGGTCAGAAACGAATTTAGATATAAACTCTTACCACGTGCGGATACAGGAGGGAAGCGGGGTGATGGGTGTAATTGCTCTCCTTGACTCACGACCTCTGCGTTTTATTTTGACCGATTTCATATAAAAATCAGATCAATTTTATTTTCTACGATAAAATCGCACAAAAATTGCCTAACGTTACGGATATTTTATTACCCAGACTTATTTAAATAGTAACTATGTACTAAAAAGGTACCATACATTATGTGGGTTTACCTAATAATATACCCAACAATTAATACAAAATTGCCAATGACAATAATTACTGTAGTCGTTGTATAGTTGTAGTTGTTGTTGTTGTAATAGTAACAGTTGTAGACTTATACTTTGGAATACTTCAAAAAAGTACAATAGAGTAGTAAACAGTATTTTGATATCTTAATTATAATTATGTAGTATCATCAATAATGATTGACATTTATTTTCTAATTAAATGGTTATTCGTTAAAGAATTGTTGGCTTTAATTTTTATTTTATGATGCCGTCATATTAGAGGTCGAACGAAAATTATTAATATTTGCTCAAATATTTGAAACTGGTAAACTCTGACTAGGTCGCTTGATTTCTATACAGGGATCGTAGATCCACTAACTCTATTAATTTTAATCTGATACTTCCACGCGTTCCTGAGAAAAAGGGTCTTGACAGACAGACATACAACGAAGTGATAATATAAGGGTTCCATTTTTTTTGGGTATGGAACACTAAAATGGATATCACTATCAATTAGTAATTTAATTTATCAAATATTTCTAGAATTTTTAGGAATCCCTCAATCATAAGATGGAATTTGTGATTAGACATTCTCAAATTATATTATATGCTCGACATAGTAAAAATAAACACGCAAACAAATAATCCATCAGACGAACATATATAGTTTAAACTTTTACATGTTAATAAGAATTATAGTAGCTTTCTGTACGCGATCAAGTCATAAACAAATAATTTATCACGAATTGTGGCCGTTGAGTGTTTGGGTTATATCATTACGTGGCATCTGTTCTACGACTTTTTTTATTTTAATCTATACATTTTCAAAATCATTAGTTAGAACTCTTGGAAAAATATAACAAATTGTATTTAAACTTATACAATTTTGTTAGTCACTAAGATGAAAAAACTTATTTCATGAATTAGTTTCATAAAGCTTTGGATGGACTGATGGATCGTTATAGATCACAGACGATCGATTGATAAAAACGACGAAGATGGCTCATAGACGGAGTATCATTAAAGAGGGTTTTTAAAATTCTACTCAATGCAGTTTCATAACAATAGATTCGATTCCAACTCGTTATATGGTTCCTTGACATAGTGCTCTATTTTCAAACCGTTTCGTACTACAATTTATGAAAATAACGGAGTAAAATATAATTATTTCTAATGGATACAAAAAATTTCTAAAACTCGATGACATCATTAATAAAAGATATAATATTATTTACGGAACCCTGTTAGTCTCAGCCCGATCTGCAGTTGGTTTATTTTTCATTCTTGTGTAGAAATAAAGTGGGTCAGACGTCACCGAGGAGATTTCTAAATTCGATCGAGATCAAGAGAAAGGTAAACAATTACCCGACGAGTGCAGCCACGGACGGTAACGAGTTTTATACGATGAATTTAAAAACGAGAAAATTTATTCTAGATGATATTTTTGTAGATAGGTATCACGAAAACAAACTGATTCACTAAACATACCTAAGCATCATTTGGCATTCAAACAAAACAATTAAATTTTCCTATTGTCTGTATAAACTAACGAAAACTTTTGTATTGAATCTTTTATTAAAAATATATACCTAAAGTTACAAAGACACATCAATAAAGTTATTATTTATGTATTTGTCATAACAGAACTTAGAGTCAATACTAATATTCACATATAAATAAAATCTAAGTGTTGGTTTATGTTTTCAAAATGAATACCAATTCTAAATGTTTTTGCCTTTTTTTTAGAATTTTTGCCTGTCTATTTGTCTGATGGAGGACTCCACACACCTACACGTCGTTGTGATGTATACGTTATTATTATTATTATTATATTATTATTACTGGTACCTAAAATTTGCTACTGCGACGCTATATTCGGATCGGACATAAAGTTTCTCCGGATCTGCAAACGGTGTTATCAAGAGGATTTATCTGCCTAATTCACCAATCTATTATAGCTCGAATGGGGCTGCAGAACACGAGTGCGAGCCCTGTTTCAAGTTCGTAAGAGGTGTGTGTAAAAACTTTTTTATTCCGCTTCGGCACTGCTGAACGAATATTGATAATTATTTTCAGTCATTATAGAGGCTATATTATCTTAAAATTTGCTTTTATTTATTTTTTTATATCTCAATGGTTTCGAAGAAAAACATACATCAATAAAAACTCAAGGTGCATGTTGTTAGCACTAATTGTACCTAAAAGATGGTGAGGCCGAAAAGTAAGCTTACGGTACGTACCTATAGTTGGAAATGGCTAGTTGTTAAATGATAAAATTTTGTCTGTCTGTCCAGGTCGTCTGGATTTTGTCCAAAATAGACTCCAAAACAGTTGAATCAAATTTAATGGTTATTTCAAGCATTAGTGGATCACCATCACCATCAGCCCATTTCACCCCACTGCAGGGGCTTAGGCCTCCCCCAGGGTGAGGAGGGGGGCTTGGAGCTTAAATCCACCACGTTGCTTCACTGCGGGTTGGGGAATCAGTGGATATTTTTATACAATTATCGAAACAAAAGAATAAGTTTTGACTGTCGTCCGAAAGGACTAAGAATAAATTGTTTAAGTATTTAAACTAATTATCTAGTATCCCATAATACAAGCATAATACTTGCTTACTTTGGTGTTTTGGAATTAGATGGCACTGTGTGGGATGTACGTTAATTTTAAGTTGAAAAAAATATGCCTCGGACATACTATCGGTGGTATCTCAAATGAAAAATAGTTTATTGGATAAGTATATTGTAAAATTTCCTTATGCATATAAACGTATAGGCAAATGTCGATTGCTTACCGTATTCAATACTACAATTGATTTCGTGTTGCTGTATTATTTATCCTTATAGACAGATCCTCGTGAAAGCTCGCGAATATTCCGTATTTAAATTTCAAAGTGCTAATTTTCCACAACTCGAAACTGTTTTTCCTCGGATGTTTTTCATTCTTGTCTCAATTATTTTCTCTGGTGTAGTAAATCATATGTCCGTGGGTTCGTGTCAGAAACATAATTATTTTCATAAATCCATTTTAACTGATGAAGTGTTGTGCTATAATCTAATATGTGCTAGCATATATAGAATCGAGAAATATAAATCGATGCGGAGATTGAATGATTCATTCCTTATTTTAAAATCCGTATTTACAAACAACTGAGAGGATCGAGTTCAGTGATCCCGAACTGAAAGGACGTTTATGACATTGTGAGTCGAGCTGTGCCAATTCTTTTCTTTCGTCTAACACCCACGCTACGATGCGATGACATATGAACGTGATTGTGTTAAGTGGATTTTAAATTCACTCTATCATTAGATGTTTGCTTAAAATTCAAAGTAACAATTTTCTTTTCATCACCGTAGTATATTGAGTTGTGTTTATGAAGAATAATTTACTGCATGAGAACACTTCATATACTGAAAAGTAAACAATAGCTAGTGCATAACATGTTTTGAAGCCAACACCAAAAATAAATCGCCTTTTCAAACGAATATCGCCACTAAAAGAATTATTCATCATCATCATCATCATCATCATCATCAGCCCATTTTTACCCCACTGCAGGGGCTTAGGCCTCCCCCAGGGTGAGGAGGGGGGCTTGGAGCTTAAGTCCACCACGCTGCTCCACTGCGGGTTGGGAACTGTAACGACCGCCATCTATTGACAGCGTCCGGGACCAACTGCTTAACGTGCCCTCCGAAGCACGGTGTCAGTGATATTGTGTACTTAAGTCAGAAAAACTTATTGGTACACGCCCGGATTCGAACCATGGCCCTATGGGGTCTTATAAATTTGAGACGGGTTCGTTGTGCTCTGGGCGCATAATAAAGAATTATTCACAGTACTATTTATTTACTAACTTTTACTATTACTAATAGGTAAAAAATATCTCAGGCAAAATAAAAACGAGTACGTCTAATTAACGAAAAAATAAAAACACGTAAGTAATTAAATCTGTGTAAGTATATATTTTAATATTATCCGCCAACCCGCATTGGAGCAGCGTGGTGGATTTAAGCTCCAAGCTCCTCATCCTGAGGGGACGCCTAAGCCCCTGCAGTGGGGTATAAAAAGAGCTGATGGAATGGAATATATTTTGTTAGAACAAAACCAATCTTTTGCCATTCGCTCTGGCTCCGAGACATTTTGTCTTGTTTGACATCTTCCGCTGTCATTTTCATGTCAGGTTGATGGGTGAAGTATGGGTGAGTTTCTTGACGATTCTTCTCCTTTTAGTTTTTCCAAGGTTGTGAATTTATCTCGACTTTCAATAAGTGTTTATTGTAATCTTATATGGAAATTAAAACGTGGAGTTTTGAGTGTTTAAATACATTTGTAATTTTTATAATTCTCAAATAGAATTGATTTTTAAAACAGCTTGAATTTATGTGTCGGACACGCAGCAACTCAAAGTTTTATAGCTTGTACGATTACCTACCTATGTACTATGAGCAATCACACAAAATAGGTTTTTTTTGTAATTGAAAATTATGAATATGTCAAAAACTTATAAACGTTTAGTAGGTATGGCTTTCCAAAACTACCACCACCCTAGAAGTATTAATAATAATTTAGGGGATGGTGGGACGAAGACAGAAAACTAACTTTCGGAAAAAACCAAAAAAAAAACTAAGAATTACATACCCGTTACCACCGACATGAATTTGCTCCTTGCATTAAATTGAAAACAGTAAATACGTTAAAAATTTCCTAACTTAACTTTAGTAACAATTGAAAATTCGATATTCATGGCGCTCGGCGGTCGCTGCCGCGGCACGCTCACTTCGCTCGCTCGCCTCACGCATTTTTTATGTTCCTAGTGGATTGGAACCATCGATTGTTGGAACAGTAGTCGGAGTGCCCATATATTCGGTTTAACTGTATATTTTTTTTAACTAACCTAACCAACCTATTGAATCTAATAGTGAATTTAATCTCTTTACCTCGCCCCCCTCTTTCTTATTATCAATACCCTTAGAGTGGTAGTTTTAGAAAGCCAACCCGTTTAATATTGTAGATATTATTCAAATAAATTTTCATTAAAAGTATATATCAGGTATAGGTACTAGCAGTATTTTTGTGTAGAATCACCCCTAAAAAATATATTTTCATTATTTCTCTACTGAATTGTATAGCGTACGTTACGGCGGCGGCGGGGCGGCGGCGCGTGGACAATTCAAATAAGACATCTGCCTGTAAAATGTCATCAGAATCAATGGGAAGATAGCCGAGTTGTGATCTTGTGACGTACGGACGGGCCGGGCGTGATAGACGAACATGAAATTATCATCATCATCATCATCAGCCCATTTTTACCCCACTGCAGGGTCTTAGGCCTCCCCCAGGGTGAGGAGGGGGGCTTGGAGCTTAAGTCTACCACGCTGCTCCGCGGGTTGGGAACTGTAACGACCGCCATCTATTGACAGCGTCCGGGGCCGACTGCTTGACTGCATGAAATTATATTATCCGTTTTTTGCATAGAAATAAGAATTGACTGGAAGCTTTTTTCTGCGTTTACCGCCTAACCACTCATGCTCTAGTTGGCTGGTGCAAGATATCGTCGTCATAGTTCAGCTTCAGCGGTCGTCATAATATGTATAAATGCATAGAGAATGGTATGTGACAGATGTATTGAATTATGAAAGTATGACGAATAAAAATACTTCTCAATAAAGCATTCGACTCTTCGTCGAAGGCGGGGGAAAAAACAAACTCTTTCCAATTTTTTTTTTTATTAATAACACTGAAATTCGTCAATAGAGAGTAAACAAAAAAAGAGAGAATCGGTCGACAAACAGAGAAGAAAAGGTACTGAACTGTTTTGTTTTTACCTATTTGTATATACACATACATAGGTAATTATAGGTACATACATATATAGGTAAATTTTAGGGTTCCCTACCCAAAGGGTACCAAAAGAAACCGTATTCCACAGACGTCCGTCTGTCACAGGCAGGGCTGTATCGTCTGTACCATAAAAAGGTAGAGATTTGTGAAATTTCCACAGAGTGTGTAATTACTATAGCCACTGGCTATTAGCCACTATAACAAGAAGTAATCATACAAGAAACGTGTCTTTTTTAATTATTTTATTATTTTAATTAGTTCTTAAAACTGTTTAGTGTGGATTTAGCTATTAAAATGTTTAAAACTGTGACGCATGAATTTAGTTAATGACGCAAGGTTGAAGCTTAACCAGCAATGAGTTGTAATGTACATAGACACTGTTATGGGTGAGGTAGCAGCACGTATGCGGCTGGTTGCCTGAAACTTCGCTTGAATCGGCGGAGCGGGTGTGCATGTTTACGTTTTTCCTACCAATGTTTCCGACTAAAAATACGTCAGCATCCTGCCGTTTTGGGCTCACCCGATTGGTCGGTAGGTCAGAGCCGCGCCAATGCGCAGGAGCAGCCTCCCCTTTGCCCCGCGCCCGACCGCAGACTGTATATCAAAGCACATAACTGAAAGGCCAGAGGTACCGACTTGCCAGTAGAAAATAACCCTGAACGCTGAAAGAGAAACACCAGTCGGCCAGTCGTGTAGTGCACCCCACTGTGTTATCTAGTGCGATTCACCATGGGCTTGGACACTGAAGATTGGGTACGGCTTACACTTTAATACAACTGAATTATAACACCCCCTAATTAAATACGTTTCGATTAGTACATGTTACTAGTAATTAATTTTATTATCTTCTATAGTATTTTGATTTGTATTCTTCTAATTGCATGAAGATTTCCCATATATTTTTACTTGCATGAATTGATAAATATTCTTGAGCACTATGTAACCTTCTAACTGTTACAAACTTTTATTCCAGTAATTTTATTTTAATTTAATTTATGTTATTCAGGTAACATACAATAAGTTTAAAAAAAAAATAAAACTACTAAATAGGCCATGTATTATTTACAATGACAATAATTAATTAATTTTGATGATTTAAAATTGAAAAAAATTGAAAGCTTCGGCCGGTAATGTACCTATGAGCGTGACGTTTTTCATATTTTTTTATTTTATTATTGACATTACACTAAAGCTTCATTTTCAAGTATTTCAATATTTAGTTTAAAAGAAATATTCACATTTTCTTAAATAAGATGTTTTTATGTGAAAATGAGATTAAGAGATAGTAATTATTTAAGGATAATTAAGGATATTTATTTACGTTCTATCGTAAGTGGAATAAAAATGCTGAAGAATAGTTACGGCAATTCATAGTAAGTAGGTAGGCACGTTTTTATTATTCTATACTGACAAATCTGATGTGACCGGAAAAATGTAACCGAGAAGTTTAAAAGGATTATAGCAAGCCTGAAAATTTTATATTTCAGTAAATTTTTATAAGACGCGAAATTTATTAAGATAATAAGTAAGAAGATTTAATATGTGAATTATAAAATTTTATTGATTTTTCTTTGATATAGTAACTGCAAAGAAAATATATTCAAATAAAAAAAAAATCATTTTTTATTACGAATAAAAGCACATCAGTAAATTTTGTATTGCTTTCTTGTATAGTTACAAGAACAACTAAAGTACAAATTACTAATTAAGTTAATAATTTTTCATAGCTTAGTTACGGATATCATGCTATGATATATTTGGTAATATAAGCTCACTTCAGCTTACTGGCAAGCCCTACTGAAGCGAGAGTTTATTTTCGGTTCAATTGCTCATAAATTTTATGATACGTTTCAGTTCGTTCGCTTCGTTGCACTAGACACTTAAATTCCAGAATAGACCTGCACTTATTTTCATGTGGTTATTTAATTTATCATTTATTTATTTATAGTTCCAATTCAAGTACTGGATATCCATAATCGTGAATAATAAAATATGTTTATATGACATACTAATACCAAAAAATATGAAATGAAATATGTCTGTACTAACAGCTCTTTAGAAGAATAAGTAGTAATATAATAATATTGCCTAAAAACTAGAATAAATGTCTTTAATTAAATGAAAGTTTTATTTCGGACCAAACAGACCGGGCATCGCGAAACATAACGAATTGAAGCCGCACACCTAATATGAGTGAGTGGCAATTGTTGTTTTGAAAATGAACTGCCTACGTGGCAAAAGCAATTATATCAGAGCTTTTAAATTGGTTTCATGTATGTTCAAACGAATCGTAATATTCTCGACGTTTTGCCTGTACTTTTCTCTTAGTCTAAAAGTTTTACTAGTGTATTTATTGCTGTTGGTAATTGGCTATTGGTAATTGGCTCTGTGGTAATTACCCATTAAAAGATTTAAACTGTCGTAGTCTTTTCAAACAATTGACTTCCTGAACATTTTATCACCAATGAATCTGAATGTTTAACATTTTTGCTACCTTAATTACATTTTAATGAATATTATTTTAGAGCAATTGAATTTTACGAAGAAATTTCTATTATTATTATTAATTATAAATAGTATATATAATTGTATTACATATATAAACTCAATGTTGTTGCGTATAAAGACATTTATTAAATTATTACTTTCTTTATTTTAGGCTGATGAACTGCCACCGGAACAAATCGCTGGTAAGTTTATTAACAAATTGCTAGTTTTATTATTGACTTTAAATTATTTTTCAAAATAATTACATAAAATTGCACGCATTTTTTATGCGTTCTCCTTGTCATTAACGATACAAAATATAAATTAGTCGAAAAAACAGTATGTAAACATATCGTAAAACGCATGTCGCGCAACACCCAAAAAACCATTGGCTTGGTTCCAGCCGCACAATGGAGGCTGACTTCATAAAACAGGTGCGTGTCGGCGTAATGAATTTATTCTTCCAAATTTCGCGCGTGGGAGTAATTAAATAACCGAAATAACCGCAAAATCCGGCGCAGTGGGTGTAGCCCCTGAATATGTTTCGGCTATTTTTAGTTTCGAAGGGCTAGCTGATGCGTAAAATTTTGTAACGTACTTCAAGAACATCAATTCCCAATTATATTTCGCAAATATGCTAAGCTATTATTGCAAGTAATAATAGAATATCAATTACACTAGGAAAAAGTGGGGCAAATTCGGGATGCAAAGAAATACATTAAATATAAAAATAATAAAAAACATGAATCAACTTTATTAGCTTTTTCGTTTAGTTAACTTTGTTAATTACATACTTGGTAAACGAGATCACTGTTTTTATAATGAGCGCGTCCTCTTCAACATTATGTATCATATCCTATGTTTTTGAATTTCGTAAATTACCAATTACTACCGGAGATACAACAAATCAAAGTTTGTGTTTTTACGACTCGCTCGTGACGTCACTAGGTGCCACTACGTAGAAATGATCCACGTTAACCCATAGTAATGTAACCGAGTGACATCTTACCACGATTTATTTTAAAAATTTGTATTTTGTGCACTTTTGCAGATATCAATTCAATTCTTTCACTGGATAATTTTAGGTTAGAAGTTGAATCCGACTCCGTGTAAATAACTTACCACAGTAACCGCTAGACAAATTGACTCATTAGTTCTGAGTAAAATTAAGCAACAAATTTTATATCTATGCATTTTTTCTTCGTGAATATTTTTCGTTTCCTGCGAGAATGAAAAGACTTTCGCTTAGATTTTCCTGTAAACTAGGAATGAGGCAACATATTCTGGATTTTTTTATTTAATATTAGGCTTAATAGTTTCTGAGATAAAGGGGCAATGGGAGATTATTATATATTTTCTTTAATATCTTTAAAATTATGCATTTTAAAATTATAATAAACAATTTAAAAAATATATCCACGTATATCTCAAACGAGCTCTCATATTTGATAAAGCCGCGGTAGTACATCTGCCCCTACTAATTTCCGGCTTATTTCAATACTACCAACGTTAAACACAATTTTCGAAAAAATATTAGTGGCTCAGTTACATTTTAATTTAATTTTTAATTAATTTTAACTTGAATAATTTAATACATCGCAAACAGTTTCGTTTCACCCGGGACCGTTCAACAACCGATACTGGTGTTGAACTAGGTGATTCAGCACATCTTTGAGGCCTGATAAAGCTCTGGAGATGCTACCGGTATCTCCTGTGATCTTTCCAAGGCTTTTCATTGTGTCCAACATGATACATTGGTCGGGAAATTGTGTATTTATGGCGTTATATAGACCGTGCGCTCGACCTTCTGAGATCGTACTATGTAACTATGCCGTATTATGTAACAGAGTTCAGAGGGTTGATATGAGCGGAGAGAGGTCACCTGCTTATTCAATTTTTGGTTCATTTCTGTTTTTGGTTTATGTTAACGACTTGCCTTACTTTGTAAAAAATAATCACGAGATAATAATGATTGCTGATGATACTTTTTTAATATTCAAAGTTAATAGAAGGAAATTTACCTACAACGATGTCGAATAAAAAAAATAATTATAATATAATATTATTATATATATTATTATTTAATATCAAACAATTTGTTACTAAATAAAAAAAAAACCAAATGTATAAGATTCTCGCTACCGAACTTCAAACAGGCACCTACCAATATTGTCATTAAAAGCGAAAAATTGGACCTTCTGGATTCTTCTGTATTCTTGGTGATCACATTAGACGTGAAATATGCGATGGGATCCTCATATCACTGACTTGGCGAGAGGGCTCGGTTCTGCAGCTTACGCTGTAAAATGGATTCGTTTCCTTTCGGACATACAAACCGCGAGGTTGGTGTATTTCAGTGGGTTCCATAGTTTAATGACTTATGGTATTCTGCTGTGGGGACACGCTGCCAACGTGAACAATCTTCGTGTTGTAGAAGGGAAGCTATTCGAGCAATTTGTGAACTAGGACCTAAAGTATCATTTAAAGACAAATTTAAGGAAATTAATATAATGACATTGTCGTCTCAATATATATTTGAAAAGATAATGAATTAAAAATATATTGTATTATTTAAAAAAACAATTGTGATCGGCATAATGTTAATACAACTTGTTAATCATGTCAGCCGCCTCAATAAAATCACAAAATCTTATCAATGTGTACGCTTTTACAATAAGATCCCAGCTGACATTCTAGATCTACCCCTTAACAAGTTTAAAACTACAATAAAACGAAAGCTTTATGCAAAGGCTTATTATGAAGTTTCAGACTACTTAGATGATAAAAATCCATGGATGTAAGCCGCTCGTCTATCAGTTTGTTTCAATAATATTAATCTTTAAGTACTTTTGTAAAAAAATATTTATAATTGTGTTAAAAAGAGCGTCCCTCAGTTTGTTGCGTATTCTTTTGATAGGAACCAGCAATTTTTAAATGCGCCTTTGTGGTGACGTTCTTCCACTAAGTAATAAAATTAACTCTTGTGACGTATTTAAAAATTATGTTGCATAACTACGAAATAAAGCTATTTGATTTAATTGAATATGTACTTCTATACGCGCCACCAAAGTAAAAGGCTCTCAAGTTAGCACCAGATACTTGTGCTAACACCAAAAATATGGGCAAGGGGTGGCGAGGGCAGTTGGTGCGGCGAGACGGGTCGGCCGCGAGAGTGACTTTGACTTTTCACGACTGCGAATTTGCGGTGATTTTTATGATTAAATAAACAAACTATTTTTTTCTAAACTAGTCCACTTTTATTTCAAAAACCCTTTTCGTTTTTATAGTAAATTTTTTTTGCGTGGATTTCATTCTTTATTCGAGATTTTATTTCATAAGGAGCGAATAATTGCACGTTGATAGGCGACCGGCAGCACTCAATCACTACAAAAATAAAATTCTTTTGAAGTTTTACGGTTATACACGTATAATTACTGAACTTATTTGTTTATTTATCATACTTTGGGGTTGTATTTATGCAAATAAAGCACGCATGAAATGAAACTGCAATTCCTTATTGCTTATTTTGATTGTCCTACTATACAATCAAACGGAGCCGTAATATTTTTAATACGTATGTCTGTTTTTTTTTGCCCGTGTAAATGACATTCAAGGCGGCAACCTTTTTAAAATAAATTAAACTCAGATACTTCTTTTTTGGGAGCTGTTTTTATTTAATTTTATTCTAAATAGGTCACCGCTTCCAATGGCATCAGAAATTCGCCTTAATCTACCTAAAAATATTTTTAATACCGGAGTCAAAAAACGAACTAATGAGAAAAAGTGTACTACAGTGATCACACTGCAGTTAATCAACACCCAATATACCAGAATCCGTTTCGTTCACAGAATTATGGCCTTCACAAACAATTTAATTTACTTGAGTGTTATGTTTCATTATTTGGTTTCTATTCTTTACAGTGATATGTTAATTGAACTAAGTGATTTTTAAGCTATTTTTTGTATGTGAGTAATTCGTACACATTTAAAAAAAAACCGAGGTTCATTTTGACCATCATTGTTACGAAGAAAAAGTTGTTATACTTTATTCGTTAATTTATCTTAAATTTTTTGATAAATGTTGTATGTCTATTTATTAGACTTATTATGAGCAGTTAACATTGACGATATATGCTTATTAACCGAAACGATTTCCGAAGTTCAAAATAATCACCTAAATATTATATTTGTTTTATTTAATTGATACGTTCAACTGTACCTGCGTGACTTCGTGCGTAGCCAACTTCAAGCAGACTTTTAGATAGGTGGCGCGTATATCATTCATTCATTCATTCATTCATTGAGATATTCAGGTCATTGAGATTTTTTCAATTGTATGATTTGCCTCCAAAGTCATAATTTTATTCGTTTATCGCTTAGTTTTTCTTATAAAATGTAAATGAAGCTCTATATTCCGAATTTTTGTCCAAAATTTTAAACACCACAGTTTCTGTGATAAGGGGGTATAATCAATTTTCTTTAATATCTTTGAAACCATGAATATTCACTTATATATAAAATATGCTTGTACTTTTATAATAAACACTTTCATTTGACGACAGCTTGGGCTAGTGATAGCGACCCTGTCTATGAAGCTGGGGGTCCCGGGTTCGAATCCCAGGTCGGATCAGTATTGGTGATATATGATGAATATTGTTACTGGTGCCGGGTCTTGGTTGTAATATGTAGATATTTGTTGTCTTCGCTTGGCACCTAGAACACAAGCTAATGCTTAGTTTGGGGCCTAGACGTTGATGTGATGTATACGGTATTATTATTATTCGGATCAACTTTTGCATCAAGTATAGATTCGGAGAAAGTAGGCTGTGACAGATGGACGGATACCAAAATGACCCTATACGAATTCCTTTATTAATTTTTGATGTACGGGACCCTAAAAAGGAACCCTCATAGAATTATTTCGTTGTCCGTCTGTATGTTTGTCTAGAACCTTTTTCTGAGAAACGCGTACCTAGAGGTATGAAATTAAATATAGTATCAAATACTTAGGTCTACGATTCCTTGCAGCTAGCTATATTTTTATGAATTAACTAGCTTTCCGCCCGCGGTTCGCTTGCGTGGACTACACAGTTGTACCAGGATAGTTAAAGGAACGCGGTGATTGACGAAGTTTGACGACCGCTTAGCCTAGTGGGCAGCGACCCTGCCTGCGAAGCTGGAGGTCCCGGGTTCGAATCCCAGGTCGGGTCAGTATTTATATGATGAATATTAATACTGGCACCGGATCATGGTTGTTATATGTATGTGGTGTCTTCAAAAATGATGAATGTCACTTCTGATAATCTTTTTACCATATCTGTGAAGTTTCATTGAAATCAGTTCAGCCGTTTCGGAGGACAGCTCGAATAGACAGACAGACGGACAAACAGACAAAACGCAGCCTATGTCACTCACGATAATGCCTTCTGCACGTATGCCAAGTTTCATTGAAATCGGTTCAGCCGTTTCGGAGATCAGCTTGATCAGATAGACAGACGGACAGACAGACAGACAGACAAAAAGTAGCTTATGTTACCCCCGATAATACCCTCTGCACTTCTGCAAAGTTTCATTGAAATCGGTTCAGCCGTTTCGGAGATTAGCCAGACAGACAGACACTACAATTTTATTAATATAGAAGATTATATCGCATGCATTTACGAATTTATGAAAGTTCCTGAGCATTCGCATTAATATCGTAGACCATACCTTGCATGTATACTACTAACATGCTTTAAGTTCAATGAAAAATATGCCCCCCCCCCCCCCCCAAATTTTACTTTTTACTTTCGGATACCTACATTTTCGCTTTTTTATGCTGTATGTTGGACAATATAATTTTTAAATAACTGCCGCTTTAAAATATGTTACACAAAAGTAAATAATTCACCATCACAATAGTTTCAAAAATAATAATAATTCATGTAATGTCAAGAAATTCCCTAAGAATATACATATATATAACTCAACTTTTATGGCACAGCACCGATGACATATAAACAAATAAATAGTAATTTTTTTCATTTAGGCGATTGGCTAATTTTACATATTCGATTTATCGAAGAACCACGTATGCAACGCTGGAACGCGCGATTCGCATGGAGATATACGCGTTTTCGTGGAACACGTTTTGGTAACGCTCAACTTTCTTTTTTGCGGACCTAAAAAAACGCACTAGAAATCGATAATGTGCCCCTAATGCCATGTCCTGATTTTATCGCCATACCCGGTTTTGGACTTATCTCCCCTACGGCCGTGTCGACTAAAAAAATTAATAATATTTCACGTTTCAAGATATTCAAGATGAAGAGAAAAATTTGTTAGATCATTAATAAAATTGTTGCTAGATAGTATAGATGACAATAGAACCGTGAAATGACATGACTAGGGAAATATTTTATCCTTGTTTTTCTAACAAATTGAAGTCGCGGACGTTCGTTCTGGACGGGTACGGCTGGCCGCAAGCCAACCGTCCGTGGAAATAATAATCGACACACGCTTGCTTTGACGTTTAACCGATACACTATGCTTACGGAACTGCGAACGGGAAGGAAATAGGATCCGTTTGAAATATACTGGCTTACATCTGTGTAACACTATTCTGGTAGTCACATAAAAACTTTAACGAAAATAAAATCGGACTTCAAAACTTTCAAATACATACAAACTTGAACTAAAAATAATATTTAGATATAAAGAAACTAAAAATAACATTTTTTAATAATTCAAAGAAAAAAACATTTAAAATCAATTCAGTGTGAACGAGTATATAGGTAAAGTTTTGAAGTCTGTTTTTTGAAATCGGTTCCGACCAAATTTTTTTTTTGTTAAATGTTCTTTATTTTTTTTTAATTTTCAGAACTTTAATTGTAGCTTAGTAGTATTTAGTAGGAGGTGGACCTTATAAACGCGCTGCTCAAATGAGACAGCATCCTTTGGAGGGAACTAGTGAAGAAAGGGACGATCATATAACAAAAAAAAATAAAAATAGGGTAGCAAATGCAATAATTAGCGGGTTGGGTGCTTGGCCGCAGCCATGTATTGGCGCAGGACATGGAACTGTAGCGCAAACAAATTACGACCCCCACCAAATTTCCGCTTCCGTTGTGATAGAGCGACGACCTCTTCTATGACAATCAAAATCCAGATATAAGTCCTCGTTAAAACGAATAATATGAACACAAACGCGATGTGGCTGCTGTACACCATTAAGAAGTTCTCTTCGTCTGTCTGTCACTCCATTATCAGATCAGCTTTAGACCTCCGTAATATTTTATTTTCAATAAATAAATTCAATACAATTCTGAAAAAATCTATACTGAAAAATGGTACGGGAACGGTAAATTAGTAATATTTTTATGTGCGCGTCATATATTTTCACAAATGAACTGAGTATGCATTGACATTATATTCATTTCTTTGGCGTTATCTCATGCAGAATCTTTAGAGTCCATTTTATATACAGCACAAATAGATTTTTTCTGTAGAACGGAAATATTGAAATCAGCAACACTACCATTAAAAATTCCATATGATATAAGCTACCATCACAATTTTCATTTCATAGCATTGGCTTACCACCATTGCCATATCATAACCATTCAACATACTAACTTTTGTTATAAGTCGTGTAACAAAATGTAACTTTTCTATTTTTGTAAAAATACTCTATAGATTAAATAATACGTATTTCAGACAAAGCTGGTCAACAAAAAGGGAATCAATTAACAGATGTAATTTACCCAACAGACAGAAAACTAAAACAAAACAGAAGCTTCCCTCATAACACTGAAATACTTTTTTGAATCTGATAGGTATATCTGTTTCCAAGGGATACCTCTCCAGATTTAAGTTAAGTATAAACTAATTAACTATCTAGTGAAATAATTTTTACCTCGAAACTGCCTCGAATTCCAACAAAAAAAAAAGAAACTCCTTTTTCAGAATAACATATATTAATACTTAAGTTATAAATTTAAATTATCGACGTAACAAATAACCTCCCTAGTAACCCCTGACTCATTTTCTATATATAATTACAAATGGGCAATTGCATTTATGTAACCTCAAAACTTTCATCAGCTATCGTGAACCAGTATTCAGAGCTTAAAAAATATATCCATAAGTTTATGAACCTACTTATACAAATCAAATCACGTCTACAAGATTTAATGTACAATTTTATTTTCGAAAACTGAAGGTTTTAAACAATTTTCATAATTTATATATCAATTTTTATAGCATACTAGCGGCCCGTCCCGGCTTCGCACGGGTAGTATTCGTTTCTCATAAGAATCACTTTTTTTATCTCAGTCTTGTCTCATTCCCGTTCTTCCTTTCATTTTTTCGTTCCCATCGCAAAAATACTTTATTATTTCTGTTCTTGGCCCTAGTGTAGCTTCGTTTTCGTTTCCATTCTCATCAAAAATAACTTTTTTATCTCCGTCTTAACTCATTTCCGTTCTTCCCTTTCCCGTTTTTATTCCCATCGCATAAATATTTTATCGTTTCCGTTCCTGGCCCTGGTCTCATTTCCTTTTTGTTTCCATTCTCATCAAGTACAACTTTTTTATTTCAGTCTTAACTCTTTCCCGTTCTTCCCTTTCCCGTTTTCGTTCCCGTAACACAAATATTTATCGTTTCAACAATTTCTGTCAGTCTTAATTAAATAAATTACACTTTTGCGAAATAATATTTAGTTATGCAATTATTAAATTACTAAAATGGCTATTAAAAAATAAGGGTTGATCGTAGAAGGGTGAAAATTGAGGATTGTATGTATTTTTGTATGTTTATCATAAAAAAATAGAAATTAAAAATTTTGTCTAAAAAAAAATAAAAAATTTAGGGGTGGACTACCCCTAACATTTAGGGGGATGAAAAATAGATGTTGGCCGATTCTCATAGATACCGGATAAGCACAAAAAATTTCATCGAAATCGGTCAAGCCGTTTCGGAGGAGTATGGCAACGAAAACTGTGATTACTAAAATGGCTATTAAAAAATAGGGGTTGGTGATAGAAAAATGAAAATTTAGGATTGTATGTATTTTTGTATGTTGTATCATAAAAAAATAGAAATTAAAAATTTTGTCTAAAAAATAAAAAATAATAATTTAGGGGTGGACTACCCTTAACATTTAGGGGGATGAAAAATAGATGTTGGCCGATTCTCATAGATACCGGATAAGCACAAAAAATTTCATCGAAATCGGTCGAGCCGTTTCGGAGGAGTATGGCAACGAAAACTGTGACACGAGAATTTTATATATTAGATATCTTGTTTTAGTATGGTACCTCGGGAAACTCCGTAAAAAGCATCTGTCTTCATTCATGAAAAAAATATGGGCATTGTTTTCATAAATGAAAATGAAAACTGTTTGTTTAATCCAATTAAGTAAACACTAGCTTAAATGTAAACTGTCTTGGTATGCCGAAAATCATTATTTAAGTTAAACTACATTTTTGTTTATAAACCCATTGTCTTGGAATTGGCCAAACTATTGTATTGAAGAACTTATGTTTAGTCAAAAATAGACACAGCCGCATCACTCCAACAAATAATAACATAAACTTTAAATATGTTACATATTAGTAAGAAATTTCATTTGTGCATATTAAATTAATATCAGCAGTGTTATTGCACAGATTAATGTTGTAAAATATTATTACGTGGAAATAACTGTAGAAATCGGGTGGGGTATGTATGGCTTTCTTTATCTATTTTTATTATTTATCTACTTTGCCTAATCTTTTTGAGAACTAAGTTTTATATAATCCAATGTAATATTATAAAACACGCCTGCGCGTGGGGAAGGCCCACGCAGATTTTATAATTATTTTTATATAGATATCAATGAATATTCCTTCCATGTTATGATAAACTGTTAATTACACCAAATCTCTTTTGTTAAAACTCGTGGATTTTCAATCTTACTGATCTGCTTTTAAAAATAATAGTGTGTTGAAACCCATCATAATATTTCTCTATAAGTTAAAGTATTTAGTTACAAACTTCCAAATAAACTATCAGACAAACAAGTCGATCATAATACGTATACGTCCCTAAGTATAGATCGGTTGTCACAATAGCTCGGTATTTGCCGAATTCCATCCAAACAAAAACAAAGAATAGCTATGAAAAGACTTAGAGGAGTGTGGAGTTAGGTGACGATTCGTCACATAACTTCAAAGATTATCGGACCATGTGTAACTCTGATGATGAAGCAATATTACAATACATTCAACAATATTTGCCATAGCACAACGAACCTGTCTTAAATTTATAAGGCCCCACAGGCGATGGTTCGAACCCGGGCGTGTACCAATGAGTTTTTCTGACTTAAGTACACAATATCACTGACACCGTGCTTCGGAGGGCACGTTAAGCAGTCGGTCCCGGACGCTGTCAATAGATGGCGGTCGTTACAGTTCCCAACCCGCAGTGGAGCAGCGTGGTGGACTTAAGCTCCATGCCCCCCTCCTCACCCTGGGGGAGGCCTAAGCCCCTGCAGTGGAGTAAAAATGGGCTGATGATGATGATGATGATGATGACTACGTTACAGTTTTCTATCTGTTATTATAAATTATAATTTTCAGTGCGCGAAAATAACCCAACGATAATCCAATATAGAAAGATTATTTTAAAACAACAAAAGTACGGTGTGCGTTCATGTTATTCGTATATAATAAAATTTACTAGACCGTGATTTTCGTACTGCCAAATTCTAAACGTTCTGCTATCCTACGCCATGGTTTTTAGAACATGAAACATGTTCCCTATTCCTCGTATTTTAAACTTAGTAGTATTTTAAATCTAACAGGAATAACGGCACATAAATATCTACGCAAAATAATATAAACAGAATACGAGCGGTCCGTTGCCAAGCGCGATAAATCTGGAGAATCAAACTTTCAAAGGTTGTTCAAGTGCGAATTGACATGTAAACTGTTATCGCTCGATAAATATAATATGTTTACGTTAACGAAATACACCTAAGATATTTATTAAATGCGTACATGTAATAACAAATATCATTCAGCGTTTAGTGAATGGATTAAAAAAATGTGTAATGATTTTGTAAGTAAATCATAATATCGTATTTTAGGGATTTATATTTTGTATATAACCATTTCTTTATTTTTGGCATACTCTACATGAATTTAAATTAATTAATGTGGACTGATAGTGTATTAGTCGAGCAAACATTAAAATATCGTGTAAAGAACAATAAATGTTTATCCTAAATTTTACTTATTTACTGATTGAATTAATTTATAATTAGTGCGAATTGTTTTTCTCAATTACTATTTTTAAGTACCGTCATACACGTAAATGTAGTTATTGAAAAGGCACAGACAGACGAAAAGGCCACAACGTTCTTTTGCCCATAAATAAACGTAAACTGACAAAAGCTAAAAATTGCAACGCTTTCATTTGTCGTGCGCATGGAACTTAATAGTTGCATGGTCGTGCGTCTGTTAGAGGTATATTGATGTGACACAGTACAAGACTATCGACACGTCACATCCCTACGATTGAATCGGAGTGAAACAAAAACGAACTGGAAGATGGTTTTTTTTTTTTTCAAAATGGCGTAGGTGTAGGTGTAGGCGTACGTACGTGTTGAGTCGTATTTGCTGACGGCATTTAAAAAAAACTCCATAATAACCATAACCGTACAACGTTGCTTTTTTGGACTCTTTCCTAAAGGATACCAACGAGAACCTTATTACTAAGGTCCGCTGTCCGTCCGTCTGTCTATCACAGGGTTGTATCTTCTGAACCGTATTAAGTAGACACTTGAAATTTTCTCAGAGTATGTATTACTATGGCCGTACCAAAAGGTACCAACGGGGACTTACCCTATTACTAAGGCTCTACTATCCGTCCGCCTGTCTGTCACAGGGCTGTATCTTCTAAACGAGAGCTTGAAATTTTCACAGAATATGTATTTAAAATTTCAAGTGTCTACTTATTACGGACAAAAAGCGTGGGATGCAATGAAATATTTATAACAACTGACATCGAGCACCCCACGCTTTTTCACAATAACATTAATTTTCTCGTTAATCACTTTATCCTTATACTAAAGATTGTTTTCTGATTTTTAGTTCAATTTGCTATTAAAGCGTGTTTTTTTATTTTTTTTTAATTATAATTTATTTTATTTATTTGTTGCATATACGTTGACAAAAAGGAAACAAAAACAGGATATCATTATCTGTATATAGTTTTTCCGTATACCGATCTATTGAACAATGATCAACAAGTGTTTAAAATTCGATTTATGACAGGGTGAAGGGGGGTGTTAAAATGGTGTTTAAATCAATGCGGATTACCTACAAGCCGTAAGGTCTATAAACGTGAAATATCACAGAGAAGCTCTTTTAATAACTTTATTAGCACTCACTAAGAATAGGTTTTATAAAATTTTAATTTTATGGTGGTGAAAAGGGGTGTTGAAACTCGTAAATTAACGCACAGCCTAAACCGTTGCCTGTGGAAATTTTAAACAGAAATTCCCTTTATAACATATGCATCTAGTAAGCAAGGGTTTGTTAAAATTCAACCACTAAGAGGCTGAAAAAGAGTGCTAAATTCCGTATGGAAAAATATAAATGAAGAGCATAGATACTTGACTAAAAAAATCACGAAGTACTTGTGTTATTAATTTCTTAACTTAAATAAGTATTGCCATCTTCCCATCGTTGTCATTACCAACACACGAAGCTTAACTATAACCTGAGTTAATATAACTCATGTATACATAATCATAATAGGTCGCGGATTAATATTAACTATAATACGCGGGTCTTGGTTGTTATATGTATGTGGTGTCTTCCCTTGGTACCCAAAATACAAGCTTGGGACTTAGGCGTTGTTGTGATTGTGTGTGTTATTATTATTATTATTAAGTACTGGGCAGCTGCTAGTACTGTTACACAACTATAATGATGTCTTTATATAGAAGATTTTTTTCATGCCTTTGATCATAGACGTAATAAAAACTCTAGACTCTCTATCACCGAACAACCAATGAAGCACTGCAATGGCGGCCGCGTAAGTATGTGTGCGTAGAACTCCACAATCTATCTATTGACGATCGGTAGACTGCTACTGTATGAGCGTGTTCAAGTTGATGCGTGCGTACATAGCCAGCTGACTCACTACGGGTGCATCGGTAATTATTCTTAGGTCATGCATTTAACGTGTTTGTTTGTTTGTCATGTCTGCGGAGCCGAGGGTCGTGGGTTCGATTCCCGCCCGGAACAAATATTTGTGAGCATGAACATGTCTACTTGTTCCGTGTCTGGGTGTAAAAGTATCTATATATGTATATTATTATAAAGAATATTTGAGTATGTAAATCAGTTGTCCAGTACCCCATAATACAAGCGTAATACTTGCTCACTTCGGAAGTAGATGGCGCAGTGTGGGATGTCCCGGGTATTATTGTTATTATTATTATTCCATAACTCAAGAACCACTGGCACGAATTTGACAAATTCAGCATGTGAAGTATAAGTAACTACTGTGCTACTGTTTGGGAACAGAGCTGTTCAAAAAAAATTTAAACATTTACGTGTTAGAGAAAGCAAAGTTATGTAAGAAAACAAGCTCCAAGAAGTAGTGATTTCGTAATTAAAAGGGAAACTAGAAGTAATTTTATAAATCTATTTACAACTCAGGAAATGCAATCAAGACCATAATTCCATTTTTAGATTTATATATTAATAAAACCAACCAAGTGCGAGTTGGACTCGCGCTCTACGGGTTCCGTGGGTGCTGTTATTTAACGTATTTATATCCACTCACTGCCAAATAGCACGAAAACGCATGTCAATTTACATATTTATGCATCTATTTACAAAAATATTTTAATGACACGTAACTATAAATTACTTAACGATTTTCAGATTTTTTCCTTTAGGTACTAGTGCTTTGCCTTTTGCCTGATTTCAGAATTCTAGGTCAGTGGGAAGTACCCTTTAGACATAATAGTACGAATTGACTAGAAGCCCTCTTCTGCGTTTACCGTCTAACCACTGATACTGTAGCTAGCCGGTGTATGGTGGGGAGTTTTTTTGGTGGGAAGGTCCCCGCGCGGCGCTCTTCACCCACGAGAAATCCCCGCTCACCAGTTTCAACCCCCCGAAAATGCGAAATGTCACTGCGATACTGTGAACTGATATTTATGACTCTATTAAAACCATGGACTAAAACCAAACGCTGCTGTCAAATTAATTTACTCTATTTTAGGCTTATAAATTTGGATTTATAAAGATAATCAGTATTTCAAATTAGTACTTTATTTGGATAACTAGTAGATAATAACAATTACTTATCAACAACTCAAATTTTTATATCCATCGTAACTTCTAAACGAAAGGTCCGATTCGAATGATTTAAAGAAAGATTTACACGTACGTGCATAATTAACCTATATTACAAAACTAATTCGTTGGATATGGTTTAATATCATGACGAATGTCATCATCTATCGATTGTACCTGTGTTTTGGTTGACTAATTTGGACAAAAATCGATTTTTGTGACTTATTAGTTAGGCAAATAGCCTTGCGGATCTTTTTGTGGACTGCGATAAGTATTGATGATACATAAAGTTATTTACCACTTACATGTGTATAGTCACAAAAGCGCACGCTAAATAATGACTTTTATAGGCACATTTTCGATACCTTGGGTTACAATATTTTAATTTTCGTAAGGATCTCTATTTCTATTTAAAGTAAATACGGTCCGTATTACTTGCTGATAATGTTGCTTTCTAAAAGTGAAATTATTTTTAAAATCAGTTTAGTAGTCTTTTAATTTACTCATTACAAACATACAAAAAATCAAATTTTTTCTCTTTATAATATTAGTTCAGTTAAAGGGCCGTATTTTTTTTTAGTGCATTGACTAAGAAGGTGGATGTTTGTATAACTCCAAGGGATGGTAGACATATAAATACTAGATATTAATTTCTTAGAAAAAAGGGCTTCTCAGACAGACAAACAAACAACAACAAATCCTATTAGTTTTTCTTTTTTTTTCTTTTTTTTCTTTTGATTTACGGGACTTTGAATAACGAGCCTAGGTTCAACTGCGCAAATTTTGGTAAGGTTCCGTTTCTTAAAAAGAAAACAGGAACTCTTATAGGATTACTTTAAGAACGTGTTAAGGTATCAAGTTTAAATTAATATTTAGTTCTTAAGCCTACGGTTCATTGGAGCTGTAAAAAATCATGCTTCAAGTCAATGCAATTAAAAAATAAGGCCATTTATGCCGCATATTTTGCCACTCGCAAATTAATCAAAACAAGTAGGGTACTTACCATTGACTTAGAACCATGAAATTTTGCAAGAGACAAGGTCTTACAGCACAAATAAAGATATATGTATCTAGTTACATCACATATAAAAAAAATGAAATGAAATATGCATTTACGTGGATTTCTGTCTGCAAGTAGTAATAAACAAGTCAATAGGCAAACATACGTTTATACCTGTACGGAAAACCCTGGACGCGAGTCTGGCTCGCACTCGCACTTGGCGGGTTTTTTTAGACCAACAATGTATGGTATATGCCTGATGGTTTTTGTGGTATGAAAATAAAGTCAAAAAAAAATTACTGTAAAGAAATACACTAATATAATAGTGAGTTGCAAGAAAACTATTTTAAAAAGAAAGTTTTGCTTAGGTTATCGCCATTGTAATTTGGCCCTTTGCAAACTCGCATTACTCTTTTTAGGGTTCCGTGCCTCAAGAGGAAAAAAATAACCATTGTAGGATTACTTTGTTGTCAATCTGTCTGTCAAGATTTTTTTCCTCGGGAACATGTGGAGCCATCCAGTTAAAATTAATAGCAAATATCATAATCAAAACCTCTAGAGTACCTACTTTTCGTTGATTTAGCATCTTGAAATTAGACGAGAAGCAAGGTCTCACAGCACAAGTAAAGAAAAAAAAATCAAAAATCGTTTATTTACAGTTATATCACATAAGTTTTTATTTAAAAAAAAATATTTATACATAACAGACATATAACATGCGATAGTACGAAACTCCCGGTGTTCGAGTCCGTTGTTTTTTGTTTTATTCTGTATCGATTATCCATTGTGTCTGGCCGATTATCATTTCACAAATTTGCACGGGCTCAATAAAATCAAATATACGGGCGACGAGACCCTCGCATTAGAACATTGTTCACACTTGCTTGTCTTTTGGATATATTTCGTGTCGGTGATTTTTTTTCAATGCATACACGTAATGATTTCACGCGCAATAGAACTTTCTTTGTAGTATCTTGAAACGAACTTTCAATTGGGCGTGCAGTTCACGAGCTACTCCACACCCGGTACACATGCCACATGCGATAGACGGCGATCGCACAAGTAATTAATAGGGAAAAAGCAAAAAAAAAAAAACTTGAAAAACAGCGATAAATCCGGGAGCTTTGAGACAACTGCCAAGACATCGTGATGATTAAAATTAAACGACTGCCCGTTGGCAAAAATAAAACTCGACTCTTTAAATTATCCCGACGCCGAAATATCGCGGAACAGCTGCACTGCATCGGATATACCCGGTCTTCCAGCTTTACACGGTTCATTATTGCGGCGAGGTATGCAGCTGTTAAAGTCTGCGAACCCTCGCGGGAACCTAACAACGGCACTGGTCGTAATTTCCCAAGAGGTTCGACTGAAAGTCATCTAGCGCGTTTTAAACGAAATCTCGGCCTTGTGTTCGATTTAGCGAAGTCGGACGGTATTAGAAGAACTTGCGTCACTCCATCGCGTCCACCTAGGGACTGGAAAAATAAATTAATAATAAAATTTTATAGCTTTTCGTTGCTAATGTAGCGATAAAAAATTTCAAAGTGCTCTTTTATAATGGCATCATCAGCGAAACGCCTCCGTTTCTTTTGATATCACTCGAACCCGCTGCGACATGTCTAAGATAAATAAATCTTACATCAAAAAATTCTTACTTAAATCTTTGAATTCCAATGAGCTGGATTACTGGAGGTTTGGATAAAAGAGGGCGCTTGGTATTTGCTACATAACGTGTTATAGTTCCAATCAAACTTTAAAGCGGATCGGCATACGACGCTTTATGCATGCTTGCGCAGGTTCAGTCATATGCCCCGTGCTCCACTGCGTCCCGCTACACCTAAAACTGGTTACTGCGACGCGACTTGTGCCTATGTTCACATCCGTCATAAAGGTTGATTGGAACTGTACTAATATATAAATAATAATTTATAAAATAAATTGTTTGTTTTGTATAAAATTACTGTACATATTGTTTATGATTTTTTTGTAATGTATTTCACCTGGCGTATTTTTATTTGCAATATATTTATTTATGTTGAAATATGTTTGTTTGCTATTATGATTATACAAAAACTTAAATCACTGGCCCTCGGATTAGGCGTCGCGTCGCCCACAAAGCATTAGACTTGGTTAGAGATGGCATGTAGCCGGACACGTTGTTCCCTTCGAGTATGCAGTACGTTGCATACTTGAGACAAATCTCATAAACTAAACTCTAAAATACGACATCAAATCATACTAAAGGTATAAGTGAAAGGGATGAACGACTTAAACGCTTTCTAAAATAATAGTAATAATAATACATGGGACTTCCCACACGGCGCCATCTAGTCCCAAAGTAAGCAAGTATTATGCTTGTGTTATGGGTTACTAGACAAGTGATATACATACTTCAATATTCTTTATAATATATACATATATAAATATTTTTGGGAAGACACCACATACATATAATAACCAAGACCCGGCACCAGTATCAATATTCATCATATCAATACTGACCCGACCTGGGATTCGAACCCGGGACCTCTAGCTTCGTAGGCAGGGTCGCTACCCACTAGGCTAAGCGGTCGTCAAAATGATATAAATCAGAGACAAAACTATTTACATGTACGTAATTTTCTTACTTATATACGTCGTTTGAGTCATTATTTTTGGGACACGCGTTACTGAACAAATATCGTCATATGGTACCTCTAACCTACTCGATACCGAACCTCTGTGGCGATGACCGTCCTGTGACTGTATTAGTAGAGGAAGGAGTTAAAGAGAAACGATGCTTCTTTGCTCGGAAAGGAAACGGAAATCAGAACAATAACTATTTTTTACCTTTTTAAGACCTTTTTAAGACCTTTTTATAGACAATGTGGACTGATAAAATATCTTTAGTGAATAATGTGCAATTTTTTTTTAAAATTTTAAATAGGAAATACAACTGTCAAATCATAAAAATTAAAATAACTTTTTTCCTGATTGCTGATACAGCTGAAAGTATACCTACCTGACATTCTAAAAGTAGTTTCAATATCAATATATCTTTGAAATTTTTACAACATAACCTTGAATAACCTCACACCAAGCGGTAGATTTAAATTTTAATGTCTTTAGTACAAGCGTTTTCCCACTACATTTCTGAGCTAGTTTTCTCTTTCGCAGTCAATATAAGTGGGTGCGTGTTAAATAAATAAATGCGTGTTATTAATGTGCATTATAGCTGTGAACAACATATTTATCACCGAACATTTTGTACAAGCTGTTTCAGTTCACCGACTGTCACATACATTCTGTAATAGTTATTTATTCGCGTCCCACTTTTCGTGCCGGCATGCGCGGGCGCCGCCCTACGGCCGGCAATGCACCGATGCACCGAAATAGCCGTATTGCACAACTGATTCGCAGTTCGCATTACATCTACGAGCATTGATCCCTCATCTAAATACCAGCGCAATTCAGGGTATGCTGAGGTTTGTGCCATTACTATCAGCGTGCCAAGTTTATTGTATCTATTAGAGATGTATTAGAGTCATTGAAATCTGTAATCCTGTAAGTTATCCGTTAGAAAAACTTTTTTTTAAATTTGTAATATCATTATTACATACATGAATTTTTCATAAGGGCAAATAGGATCTTTTCTTTTTTAATACTTCAAGTATACTTACTCTTTATAGTAGTCTGTAACACACAGCTATGTATTTTATATGTAATTATGTAATATTTATTCGATATTTATTCAATGTTTCTCTGTTATGCAGTCTTACGTAAAGCATTCGATGGGTTCGACCACAACCGATCCGGAAGTATCCCATGTGACTTCGTGGCAGACATCCTGCGCATGATGGGTCAGCCCTTCAACAAGAACATCCTCGAAGAACTCATTGAAGAAGTCGACGCCGACAGTTAGTACACTATTTACTTTTTATAACATTGAGTCGTATATCAAGGCATAAATGATAGTCCGGTCGTGGGACACTAAATTTTACTATAAGGTTTTGATAATTCTAAAGTTGTTCCTTTTTGGTGAGTGGATAGATAAAGTGCATGGTGAGCTACTGTCAAAAACTTAGAAGTTTTAGGGCTGTGCTAAGGGAATGGCTTAGGTTTTCCTTAATATTTCGTGTAACACAGTGTATATAGAATTAAAATTTGAAATTTTAATCCTACAATATTAACTCACAATGCACTTTATCTATCCACTCATTAAAAAACGAACAGCTTTAGAATTATCAAAACTTTTTTATGAAATTTAATGTCCCACGACCAACTTATTTTTTTAAATTTTCGTAGTATCCCTTATGTTATCTTTCTAAAAATTTTACAAAATGAGGTTAAGATAGTTCTAATTAAAAACCAATCAAAATTTCAAATTTTAATTCTATATACAGTGTGTTACACGAAATATTAAGAAATACCTAGTTACACCCTTAGCACAGCCCTAAAACTTCTAACTTTTTGACAATAGCTCACAATCCACTTTATCTATCCACTTATCAAAAAAGGAACAGCTTTAGAATTATAAAAACTTTTTTATGAAAAGTGAATGGGCAACTTTATATGGGCTCCGTACCCAGAGTGTATCAAGTTGTGATATATGTCATTTTAAAGGTCGTATCAATAGCTTTATTTTATAGTATGACACGAACCATGAAACACGTGCAAGGAAATAACTATGAGTTATTTTATATCTCATATAATAAAATGTTATTTTTAGTTTACAGAACTTATCGTACAATATAACTTTATTACTAAGCATACTATGCGGTTACCATTCGCTATTCTACCGCCAATTGCATACCTACATACCTACTCCTAAGACTGACCGAAAAAAATTGCAGGTATTGCATAAGCTCCGTCTCTATCTGTAGATATCTCTAGTTGTATCTAGTGTGGGCATGTTGTTCTTGTATTTCTTATTAAAAAATATAATTAAAGGCCAATATTACGTAGGTCTAAATGATTTCAAAAAATATCAACTAGTGATTGGGATTATAAAAATAAATGTGAGAAACATGCAGTTTAAATATTCACAAAATCACCTAGAATGTATAGGTCCCCTATGGATGATTTTGTAACTTAAATAAAAAATGCAATTAAATAAAAAAATGGCGTTATTAATATTTATTATTTTAAACTATCATTGAACTAATAATCTAGATCAACAATTAATTCATCTAAAAAGTTACTGGCAACAATATATTATTTTGATGCCTCTTCCCACAGCCTCTTCCACCCCAAATACCATTTAAAGCTCATTATATGAGCACATGTGTCGACTGTTCTTCGCCCTATTAGGCACGAACAGTAGTAATTATTCGACTATTTAGCGATAGAGACAGGTAGCCGCACCGCACAGTATGCTATGTAATATGGTAAATAAAATAATATAAGTAAAAGAACTCTATAAGCTAGAAATAATGTTTATTTAAATAAAAATTAAATATTTCATAGTTCTTTTCCTGCACGTTTTTCGTTGTTAGTGTTATACAATAAAATGAAGTTATTATTAAGGCCCTTAAAATGCCATATGTCACAACTTGATACACCACTGGGTACGAAACCGCTCATTGCCTTTTAATGTCTCACGACCATACTGTTATTTTTATTTAATTTTCGTAATATCCCTTATGTTATCTTCCTAAAAATTTTACAATACGAGGTTAAGTTAGTTCTCATTATGACCCAATCAAAATTTCAAATTTTAAATCTATATACAGCGTGCTACACGAAATATTAAGAAATACCTAGCCACACCCTTAGCACAGCCCTAAAACTTCTAACTTTTTGACAATAGCTCAGAATGCACTTTATCTATCCACTCACCAAAAACGAAGATCCTTGGAATTATCGTAAGTAATTTTTCTCTGGCTACGCGACTATGAATCCCTACAACTAATAGTATGATTTTCTGTTCACGTTTTTATATCTGTACAGTTCTAGTCAAGCTTTATGGCGGATGTGAATATAGGCACAAGTCGCGTCGCAGTAACCAGTTTTAGGTGTAGCGGGACGCAGTGGAGCGAGGGGCATATGACTGAACCTGCGCAAGCACGCATATAGCGTTGTATTCCGATCCGCCATAAAGTTTGATTGGAACTATACCTGTCGTTTACATGGGTCTGTACTCAAATAGCAAAAACGGATCTCTTATAATTTTCTCGTGTCTGTTTGTCTGTAACAAACCACTTAACTGGCAGCACAAACACGAAATCTGGAAGGTAAGTGTATAATGGCATAACGAAATTTAAAATAAAAGTTTTTTGGTGTATGTCGCCATACATGTTGACTTGACATTTTGACGACCGCTTAGCCTAGTGGGCAGCGTCCCCGCCTGGGAAGCTGGAGGTCTCGGGTTCGAATCCCAGGTCGGGTCAGTATTTATATGATGAATATTAATACTGGCACCGGGTCTTGGTTGTTATATGTATGTGGTGTCTTCGCTTTGTACCCAAAATACAAGCTAATGCTTAGTTTGGGACCTAGACGTTGTTGTGATTGTGTGTGTTATTATTATTATTATGTAACTGAGGGACGAGAAAAAAATTTCATCGCACATTAACTTATTAAAGCATTTTTACGTATACACCTTTCAAAATGATATAAAGGTTTCGAAATGACGTTTTAATTTCAGTTAATATTTGTTGAGTTATCCATACACCCTTGAAATCCTAAAATGTCGTCTCCTCCTTATAAGTGTTTAACTATGGAATGAAAAATCTGAAAAAAAATTATAACAACAAAAAACCACTTTCAAGGAAAACTTATATGAATAAGATACGTCGATAATAAGATACGATACGTTATTGACATTTTGTTTTAAAAGTTATTATTTGAATTTTGACCGTGAACGTTTAGCTCGAGCACGGAACCTTTCACTGTACGTGGTCTGACATGCACTTGGCTTCGTGTCCCCTCGTTGCTCCGTTGCTTATTGAATAGAGAACAAACAAACACGCATTATCTGTACAATACTTGCAACCAATTCGTGCGGCTATAAGACGCAATATTGCGACGATGTGTAACTAACTTCAGAGCGTCACAGATCGGTGACAAGTATTGTACCAGCTCTCTAATACGTGCCGATGCATGAGGTACAAAACTCAGATACGAAAATCTGTTCCTGTAACATGTTTTGTCGTCGCGTTGAATAAAAATCGAGGCCGATAAAGTGGAAAATGTAATATTCTCTGTTCATTACTTTCTGAAACGTCAAATTTTGACATTCTATGAATGCAATGAAAGTTATATTACATGCTGAATTTTTCGTTCCTTACTGTATTAAATTTAAATTCCACTAATCTGTGACTGTGTACGGAAAGCTCGAAAAACCCATCATCATCATCATCAGCCCATTTTTACCCCACTGCAGGGGCTTAGGCCTCCCCCAGGGTGAGGAGGGGGGCTAAACCCGATTTTCTAAAATGATTAGCTTATATATATATATATATATATATATATTTATATATATTTATTTATATATTACAGAATCAGGCCGCCTCGAGTTCGGGGAGTTCGTGACCCTCGCCGCAAAGTTCATAGTTGAAGAGGACGCGGAAGCCATGCAGAAGGAACTTAGGGAAGCGTTCAGATTATACGACAAGGAAGGTGCGTATTCATTTAAAACTTCATTTGTTTTGTCATGTGATTTTAAGTTATGTCTACATTATCTGCGTTTATATGTATTCAGATTTAAATTTTTTTATTTTATTCAATATTTATTATTCCAATTTTAAATAGCTTTAAATTGAATATGACGTGTTAGAGAATGAAAAATATTGAAGCTATACAAAAATATCACTTTTCCTCTATGCGTTTTTAGTGCACATATTTTGGGGATTACAGTTAACTGTTTCCGATTTCCAATGGATCTTAAAATAAAATTATCTGAGTTCACGAATCAATACATAGTCGATGCTGATGTATTTGCTTTGTTACCAAAACACAGGAAACGGTTACATTCCCACGTCGAGTTTACGTGAAATCTTGCGCGAGCTGGACGAGCAGCTCACGGAAGAAGAGCTCGACGGCCTCATTCAGGAAATCGACACTGACGGCAGCGGCACCGTTGACTTCGATGGTAACCTATTTTATTTAGTGCTTCTATATATAGGCTAGTATTGAGACCTGATTATAGATCGCGTTAAACTCTATGGCGGATCTGAATACAACGCTTTACGCGGGTTGCGCAAATACAGTCTTAAACCCCTCGCTCCACTGCGTCCCGCTACAGCTAAAACGTTATTGCGACGCGACTTGTGTCTACTTTCGGATCCGCCATAAAGTTTGATTGTAACTGTACTTGATTGTCATTTCTAGTAAAAAAAAATGATCATTTCTAATTATCTGCTAAGTAGTTTTTGTTTTAGTGAGAAGTAATGTAGAATGTACAATTGTAATATATGAAAATATATTTTTCAACAATTATTTACTCAATGAAAATAAAATTTAAGATTTCAAATTAAGTTTCACACTTTTGTACACTTTCTGATGTGTAACCTGCAGAATGTTTTCTCTATTCAATACTTTAGTGATAAAATATATAAACTTTTTTTTTTATATTTACATTTCAGAATTTATGGAGATGATGACTGGAGAATAAGAGATACAGTCGCTCCAAAGCTATCCTATTCATGGCTTCAAATGTGCTGTGGTTACTTCCGTATTAATACTTTCTTCGGGAGCATTCGAGAATAGACCCAACGGTATATTCTACTTTACATTCACAGTTTATGCAGACGTAAAGCATAATTTCACCCAACGTCATTATTAACAAAGTGAAATAAAATGTATGCTATGTATAAAACAATTTCTGTCCTCGTTTACTTGATGTGTGTGATCGTGTACTTTTTATATTAATAAATCTTTTTATTTCAATGAGTATATTCTTTCGCGTAATGTCACTGCACATGTAAAAATGTCGTCACTCCCTATACCTAATGAGATTACACGATATGTCATCTTCGAGGAAGCGTGTGGGTCGCCATCTAAAAATATTAATATTTTAATGTTTATTTCGTTTTTACGTTCAAGATTTCTCTCTTAGATAAAAATAATGAATACCCTGTTTTTCGAACGAACGCCAAATTGTCCTACATAATTTTGATGACATAAAATTTAAGACTTTTGGCTTGGGGCCAAGGAAAGTAATGAATCTATTCCGAAAATATTTTTCAACTTTATTTTATGGGGCCTGTGGAAATTTAATTGTGACTCTTAATTATAACTGTAATATAGCTGTGACCATTTATTAAATAAACTTTTTTAATTATTCGTTTTCAGGTAGGGTACCTAACGGATGAATTAAATGAAACAATATTATTTTTTAAATTCATCGCTCATTAAATAAAATAATTTTTAAATGATAAATCTCTTGACATTCACGATAGGTACGTAAATTTTATCAGCATATAAATAAAAGAAATGAGTCAATCTTAGATATAGCACTGAATTATGGCGTTTTTTAATCCATTAAGTAAATACTACGTATAATTTAGCATTCTACCGTATTATACATATATTTACATTTTTTTTTAAATTATGTAATAAATAAAAGAAAAATAAGTAAGATAAAAAAATTACGTAGGTACATTACTCAGCTTGCTTAAAGTTCAAGATTATAACGGACAATTTATTACACCAGCGGCATACGAATACATTTACAGTCATTTTAAGAAGTTCGATTCATTTTCATTCACTAATACAAAAATAATATGTCTTAAATGTAGTTACAAAATAATAGACTTTGACATAAATATCTAACTTCTAAAAACTTAAACGCCTACATAAAACGCAGGCTCGGAATATTTGCATAGAAACGAACAGAATCATCGATAAAATTATACATATAAAATCAATTGGTTATGTCCTAATAATGATTTTTATAAGCTTAACAACTTTTAAATAAAATAAAAGTAGCATGAATATCGGCGGCGTATATACGGTGAATCTAATTTTAATATTTTGAGACAAAAATGTTTTAAATAGATTTATGTACATTATATTATTATATTAAGGCTTTAACCGTATACAGTACGACCAAGAAACGTTTACCACCTAGAATAGCGCTCAGAACGCAAAACTTTTAAAGCAAAGTGTTGTTTAAACTAATCTATGTTTGGATGGTGAAATACCAGATGTTTTTATACTCCCTCAAAATTTATAAAAACAGACGATTGCGATAAGAAGTTTTTGTCAACTTTTTCTTCTGATGGGTACTTTGTTGACAAACATGTAAGATTGCCAAATTGTTGTTGTACTTGAAGACTTCACTACTAAAAATTAAAAAAAAAATCTCCCATTAGTGCAGTTCGTACTGGGTCGGAATCATCTGGATATTATTTTCACAAAAGAGATACAAGCAAACAGTATTCAAATTTAAATATATTTTTAAATATACATTTCAAAATAAATAAATTTTCGATTCATCGAATCGATTCCTCTTTTTAAATTTCTTCGTTTAATTTAGGAATTTATCGATTATATGTAAAAAAAAATATAACTTAAATTAAGCAAGCGCAATCGATAATCATCAGTGGTAAACTTTTCCCAGATGTATCGTCTCATAATATTATTTTCTTAGCGCCTAATAGAGCGCAGAGGCACGGTTTCCGTATCACATCGATCGAATCAAACGAGTGTATACAAAATTTTCATTGGATAGACAGCACTAATACCTATCTACTATTAAATGTCTTTACATTTATAAATCATTTATTCAGTATATGGCGTCTATTGACCGAAAGTCATTGGTAACGTCTTTAAACATTAACTTTTCCTCTGACACAAAGGGCCCCTATACAGGTAAAAATTAAATTTATAAATAAATATGTACAAAGGTTGCAACATTAGTAGCTTCTTGGCTTCAGATAGCTATTTAACTATGTTCCCGTAAATACCTACAGTGAGATCTCAATTTGAACTATATTCCACCAAACGTTCTTCTGCCCGAAGTCCGTTCCTAGCTCAGTATCACATTTTATAGAAACGTTTATTAAAAGTTTTTATGCAATAAATATTTAAGTAAATTTCATATCACTTTAAGCGAAAACATAGAATATGAATCACTCATTCAGGTTGTGATGAATACTGCATTCGACATTAGAAACGTTTAGAATGATGAATTTGCATTTAAATGTCTTTGGATTAATGACCTCTTTGAGGAAAATGCGAGGTGAACTTTAGGGGTCATATACGTTCGTTACGTGAAAATAAGTCTTATGGTTTTTATTTGTATACGTCCTACATATATTAATCTACAGTAGAGTTACGAATACTGATGTAGTGCAGATCGTGCTTCCTTGCGCAGATTCGCACCTCGTACGAAACGATTCGATTCCTTCTTCAACTGCGTCGCTATAATACTGCAAGATATTAAAAAAATATATGCGTTAATTACAATTAATATAATTGCGAAAGTGTTTCGTCTTTTTGTTACATTCTCACGGCTAAACTGCTGAACCGATCTTGGTGGGAGATGAAAGAAGATTGTTGAATGCTAAGTTCTCCTTGGTTGAATGGGATACAATGGGAATTTGAAACAGTTTTTTCTAGACATCGTAACGGAACAACAAAACGGCATTATTTTTTTATGGAATTAGTTAATTAAAGGGACGAAAGTAGCACAGGCTACTGCTTAACCTGGTCGAATGTTCCCATGGGATATAAAAGTAAACAAGATTTCAAAATCAATGACGAGCAAAGCTCTGAGTTATGAAATGAAATAGTAGTAGGACTAGGATTCAAGAAGTGAAGTGAAGTGAAGAAGAAATAAGGCTGTGAGAAAAGAAACGGGCTAACATAATTTTGAAAACGTTCAGGCGGAAACTAGGATCGAATGACTACTTAAGTAATGTTATTATACCTATTTTCATCTATTTTATATAATGAAATTCAAAGTACTCATTGGTACTGAAATGGTTCTCTCAATATACTCGTACATACAAAGCTATTTCTATTACCTCATTTTGTCACATAAGCGGGTTTGACTAGCTGGTACAAAACGAACGAGCGATCCTAATGCAGGATAGGAGGCGGAGGACGCGGTCGTACGCTGCCCGGCCGAGGTCGCCGCGAGCCCAATTCTAGCAGATTGGGGCTCTGGGCTCGATCGGTGCGCCCCGCAATCTTGGCGGCGCGGCCCAACCACGGTGGTGCTGGACCCTCACACCAGGTGGCTGCAGCCCAGGCGCGCGGCTCCGCACCCAGACGCTGGCATTCACGCGCGTACGCTCTGTACGCCGCACAGTGACATCGTACGCCCGAACACCCGCACGCATCACGCACGCACGCCGCCTTGTAGTGTTGCGGGTTCACTTTGGATTCACATGCCGCGAAAACCTCATTTCTACCAAACTCCCGGCAGAGACGTCGTGCTCGACGATTCTTGGCGCCGCGACAGCGGGCTGTAGCCGGTCTCTCTGGGTTGCGGGTACATGCACGTCGTCCGCCGACGCGCCACGAGGTACCGAACCGCCATGTATCGGTGACGAGCCGGCCGTCGCGCGTCTTCGTGTCGTCGCGGGCGACCGAGTTGAAGTTCCCGCAGAGACCACACAGTTGACCTTTATACGCGCTCGACACCGTCACCTCGAGGAAACCGTCGCCGTCCCACAGCAGTTGTACGCCAACATCGACGTACACCGAAACGGAGCCATTGGCGCGCGCAACCTGCCCCACGCCGCGTAGCTCGTAAGGCAGGGACACGCGGTGGCCGTTTACTTTGACGCGCATTTTTCGGCCAAGATTGATCTTCGTGCTGCCGACGCGAAGCGTCGCCGTCCGCGTCCAAGAGGAGTGCGAGGTATTCCTTGCGTCGTTTGAGATTCGGATAGAAAAAGTATCATGGACACAATCAGAGACGAGTTGGTACTTGCAGGATCCTTGAAAACTGTAAAACTTCCCATCAAACGTCTTGTAATGCGGGTCGCCGAACACTGTGCAAATGCCATCTATATCAACACATTTCGGGCAACAGCTACCGGTTAGGCGCCGCAATGTTTGGTCGGGTGGACAATTCGTGACAGGGCAGCGTTCCATGGCGCAGCGTGGTTCGCCGCCGTGACACTCGCACGACTTGCACGCGTCTAGCTGCCAAGTTTCGCCATCCTGCACACGAATAAAATATTTATATTATCATGTGTATAGCATAACTATATTGAAGTATATATCTCAACTATGTAGTACTTAAATTATAAGCGTTGCTTAGTTTAGGACTAGATAGCGCTGTGTGGGATGTCCCAAGTATTTTTATTATTATAATTTGTAGTCTTTCAATAGATACTTATTTATCAAAAGTTTATAAAGTATCAGAACACATCGCATTAATTATTAATTA
The DNA here is from genome assembly GCA_949709985.1 of Luffia ferchaultella. Taxonomy (NCBI): domain Eukaryota; kingdom Metazoa; phylum Arthropoda; class Insecta; order Lepidoptera; family Psychidae; genus Luffia; species Luffia ferchaultella. Next base: position 11,762,423 of record OX453244.1, read on the forward strand.
ATTAATTAACGCAGTCAACTTATGAAAAATGTTTACGTACGTTTATTATAATAACATTTTTCATGAGCTTACTACGTTACCATGAATCAATTTAAGAATGGAAATTGTAATAAAAACTTCAAAATAAGATATGAATGTTAGGGCGCTTGTTATAAAAATAAATATGATTACATACTGATAAATGATTATTACATAAATAATTTCTAAAAGAACAAGCAAGGTTTAATATTTCGGTTACCATCTACTGACATTCAATCATTGTAATAATTTAAATAAAAAAAAAAGAGAGAAGATTGATTGATGAGCAGATGACAGCCATGAAAGACAAGTGTAAAGATAAGATAAAAGGAATAATTTTTAAAGAAAAGATTGTATTATGACAATACCTACTTGCGATGTAAAACAGTTGGAATCTACATTATAATTAATAGTATGAAAAGTAAAAGTGTTTTATTAATATAATATAAGTTCAACTTAATTCGTGTAGTGAATGATTAGTGGGTATCGGTTTTAAAACCAGAAAATTAGATACATAACATAAATGTACGAATACGGTCGGTTGCTGGTGTCAAATTTATTTGCTCTATAATAAATAAAGAACTGTTAGCTTAAAGTCTATCACATTATATAAAAAAATATCTAATAACAAAAAAAAAGAAAAAGTTTATGAATGTTTCTTTTAAATATTGCAAAGCTGATGTGTTCGGCATTGTGTTTGGCATTTTTATTTCGGTTTAAAGTGTCTGTCAGACCACCCTTAGTATTACACAAATTTATAATTTTCATACTTTTATAATCCACCACGCTTATAAAGTTCATCCAACAACCCGCACTGGAGCAACGTGGTGGATTAAGCTCCCTTATCTCGAAGGGAGCCTAAGCCCTTGCAGAGAGGCTTTAAATTTTATACTTATTAAATTTATTTTATGAATATAATAATAATATTCTTTATTGTACAAAGTTGTGTTGTACAAAAAAGAATGTTATCTTACAATAGTTGTCTTTATTGTACAAAATATTGTTGCAGAAAAAGAATAAATAACATATATCTTATAACTAAATTTGGTACAACTGGCGGTCTTTTCCTAAAAGTAATCTCTTCCAGACAACCTTTGGATGGACTGGTAGAAATTTGAGAATATCAAAAATAGTTATCATGTACAATAAATTAAGCTAGCGTCTTATAACTGTAGAGAGTCCATTCCACAGACGAATCGCTTGCAAAGTGAAAGACTTCAAAAAAACTGGAGGAGTGCCTAGGCATCTCCAGTCCCAAGTTCTCGGACAATCTCAGATGTTGTGAATGTGTGTCATAAAGGAACTTAAAACGTTCTTTGAGGTATAAAAGGGTTGCAGGATTATACAATGTACTGTAGAGAAGCAATAATATATGAGCGTTGCGGCGAAGGCGAATCGGTAACCACATAAGCTTATTGCGGAATTCAGAAACATGATCATATTTGCGTAATCCAAAAGTGAATCGAATGCAGAAATTTTGGAGTCGCTCAAGCTTATCAAGTTGTCACTCGGTGAGATTAGGATAGCTGGCATCAGCATAGTCAAGTAAAGAGAGAAGCAAGGATTGGACAAGCGCAGTTTTGGTGGAAGTTGGAAGGAAATTGCGCAGTCTCTTCAAAAACCCCGCCGCCGCAAAAATCCCACGACTTAGTTCTTGAATATGTGAGCTCCAAGAGAGATTTTTGTCTATCTGTATTCCTAGATTTTGGACTGTGTTCCTTATGGGTATAGTGACACCATCCAGCACAAGTGGGGGAATAAGCGACCAGTCAATTCTCGAGCTAAGTTTAGAGCTGCCAATAACAATGGCTTGGGTCTTCGCGGGGTTCACTCTCAATCCATGTGCCACACTCCATTCTGATATTCGTGCTAAATCCAAATTAATGTCTCGAACAGCCACTGATAGCTCTGCCAGAGAAGCTTGCGAGTAGATATGCAAATTGTCTGCATACAGGTGATAGGATGAAAGAAGTTGATTTGAGATAGAATTAATGAATGTTGAGAACAACAAGGGAGAGAGAACGCCACCCTGGGGTACGCCGGCAGTAGTGCTACACTACGAAGAAAATATACTTTCGAGGCAGATACATTGCCGGCGGCCCAATAGGTAACTACGAAACCAATCAATTACTGTCGTAGATATGTTAAGAGAGCGAAGTGTACTAAGAAGGATAAACGCATTACTAAAATCAAGTAGTGCAAGGACTGTCAAATTCCCCCCTCCATACCTAATCTGATCCGTAATCTTGACCAGAGTGGTGGCGGTACTGTGACCACGACGAAACCCGGATTGGAAAGGAATTAGAAGACAATTTTTGGAAAGGAAGGCAATGAGTTGATTATGGGAATAATATACGGGAAATATAAAACTATTAATAGAAAACATAAGGGGAAAACTTATGTTTTTATTCTTCTTTCAAGTTAAACTGGTCTGACCAATTAACATGTGTGCAAAATATTTGTTATGCCTAAATTTAATATATGACGAATGATTATAATTAAAATTTGATTTTTTAATTTGATATGAAAAAGGAATATGTTTAAAAAAAATTATGCTAGGTGGTCTGACAGACATTTCAAACCAAAACAGGGATACTAAAAGTACTAAAATATTTGCGATTCATAGAAGAAATATATTATAAACTTTTTATTTTATTTTCATTTTGAAAATGAAAAAGAAAATTTGGAACATTTCTACAAGTTACGATCTACTAGACCAACCGCGGGTTTTATTTACCTGATATTCAACTATTAAAAAAAAACAGTCATAAAACTCGACACACACATTTTAGAAGCGTTCAAAGAAAATTAGTGTGTATCAAAGACAAAACGTGCCAAAAAAAAATTTATAAGAAAGCATAAAAATAAAGGACATCTTGGCCATCCCTTACGGAATATCATTTCACTACGGTAGTGGATACAAATATTAACCTGGTAAGTCTTCCCGGCGACCACACAGGCAGCTTTTGCTTCCTCGACGTGGGGGCATTGCGGACAGCACTTGCCGGGAGGCGGTGGCAGTGCCCGTGCCCCGCAAGTCAGCACGGGGCAAGTATGTCGCGCGCAAACCGCTGTACCGTTCACACATGTGCAGTCCGTGCAAGGGTCCACGCTGAACTGGCTCATATGGGCGTGGAAATCTTTGCCCATTATACATGGCTTTGATAGACCATGATCTGAAATAATTGAAATTACTAAATTATATTTTAGAATTTTAAATGAACAGGAAATAAGAAACCTACAAAGATTTGTTTAGCATTCATTGACAGTAAGGTGAATAATTTAAGTTTGATTTGATCTTGATCTCTTAGGTGTAAATTGTGATTTACTTTAATTACATCTGCGTGTAGAGTGAACTGAATGAAGGAATAAATGTTTCTTCATTACACTTGCTTGGAAATTACTATAATCTGCACGGCTTAACGGGCGAAAACTCAGTTATGAAGATTTTCTTTCCGCGTAAGTTTTTTGCTGCCGTTTTTTGTAGGGTCGCCATGTGAAGGTTAATTGAAGCGGGAAGGGAGAGACGTTAAGTCTTATACCTGTTTACTGCTAGAAGACGCTATTATGAATAACTTCTGTCTTTATCTACTGAAATTCATATTATTTATTATATTATTATTATTTATTTTTATTATTTGTATTTTATCTACCTACCACCACACATTGGTTTCCGTAGTGCTCACGTGGTGCTCACATGAGTACCGGGCAGTGCTCCATATCGTGACTGTGGGCAATCATTTAGTTTCTTTCCGTAAAGCCGTGCGGTATAATAATAGCTCCTAACACTTGTTATGAAAAATAGAATGTGCAATTTGGGCGATCAGTAGTCGATTGCTCATGGTTGCAGTTAACGCACTCATTTCGCTCGTACGTCGTATACTGCCGTCATGCGCAATCGACTAGTTTCCGCCCTAGATTATAATATACTATTTATGGCGACTTTGAGTCTACAGCAAAAGAACTTTAATTTTTGATAATATATTTAAAAAAATTAAAATAGAAGCCCTAGAAGTAAGGAAAGTAAACTATCAATAAGACCAAGCATTACGTGAAACTTTTTTAAATTAAAATAAAAAGTGTTGTTTTGAAAATGTCGAAGCTTATATCTTGGAAACAAAAGTGAAAAGACATACGATTTTCACTTTAATCAGTAGAATACTTCGTTGTCCAGAGCAACTGTATTTAAAAATTTTTAGAAATTGTATAGCGATTCTGTTGTACCGAGAACAAGTAATAAGTCACAATCGACAGTTTATATCACTTGAAACTCATAGAAGCCTAGTTTGGTAGAAGTTAGGTTTTGGTAGACAACACGATCGTACAAGAATTCGGTCCGGCTAATTAGTACATAAAGAATTAATAATAGACGTTATTAGTAAATCAATAAATGTTATGGGTTAATTTCTCTATAACGTTTGCAGTCGTCCAGTGAATTTTTCTGAGGTTATCGTCCTAAGTACGGTAATTAAATGTACAGAAGTTAATAGCAATGTTAAACGAATACCTGGTAGTATCTTATCAGCTGTAGGATGCGTGCAACGAGGACAACATTCTCCAGTTGGTAATGCTTGCTGAGAAGGCGGGCAAGGCAGTGCGGGGCAAGCGCGTTTGGCACACGACAAACCACCGCGGGCACACCGGCACGACAGACATGGTTCTTCTGGTATACGAACTTCACGACCCTCCCAAACTCGCTGACCGTTTATCACACATTCTGGAATGAGGAAATTCGTATATTGCTCAAGTAACTTTTAACAATGTAACTGGTATGGTATATAACCATCATTCAGTTGCAGCGTTGCTAAAATATGCTCGATAATGAAGTTGTCGAAATGTTGGCATAGTTTACTTATCTCCGATAAGCACCAATTGCACTGGTATTTAAGCATGATATAAAGTTTTTTATTCTAATGTATACTATGCGTGGCTGTTCCTAAATATGTATGCAAAACACAACAATGAATATCCAAAGATTGCGTTTGAAAACATTCAGGCGTTTAGCTATGCTTGCTTACATTTTTTTTTTGGAAGACAAGTAAGAATAATTATTGTACGTAGTCCATACTAATGCCAGTTATCATTGTAAATGCGAAAGTGGTTCCGTCTGTCGGTGTGTTCCATTTTCACCTCAAACCGCTCAACCGATTTTAAGGATGGACATAGGCTACTTTTTATGGTGCAAATATATCTTTACATTAATTATCTTTTTACAACTAACACGCTCAACTGATTTAATTTGCTGAAATTTCGTAAATAGATAGTTTAGTACATGGAATATATATTTTAATATATTTCAGATTTTGCAAATACAAGACCTTCGAGATGGAAACAGAACCCGAGTAGGTAATAGGTACAATCATTGTTAATTAATAAAAATTAAATACCTACCTCATTTACCTAACATAGACATGTTGCAATTTATTTCTTAGAAAGCTAAACGATTACTTAATCTTGACAGATATTTTTTCTTCAACAGTAAAACAAAACTCAATTTATGCAATACCATTGTTCGCCGATGGAAATTCCGAGAACGCAACGTTTTAGCTAACGCGACGGAGTTACCTCGAGGCGGCGCGACAAAGCGTTCGTCCGTAAATTGGTGCGGTAGGACGATGAATCAATCAGAGACTAATGACGGCCGCACACGTCGGCCCACCTGGTCGAACACACCTGTACCAATCACCATCACTAAGATATGTATATCTTTAAGTCCTAAAGAAGCTTTTCACCTGCTTGATGGGAAAAATTGATATGATTCTGCACAGGCAAAGAACTAGATTCCGCCTATGACGTTGCCCTCGAAGGCACTCGTGGTAGGTATATAGCTAAACAAGTGGCGTGCACAAGAGTAAGCAGCAGTGTGACCAACTTCAAATTAGAGAACCTGCCCCCACTTTGGCACGAAAACTGCCAAATCCTGCCATACTCTAATGCACAATGCCGAATTAATGCCAAAATAAGAAATTTTCTGTCAACTGATAAAAAAAAAACGTTCAATCGTTTTGTCAAATTAACATTGTTGTGCTCATTCCTACAGGGAAAGATAAAGAAATATTTTTCTTTGCCTTTCCCTGTAGGAATGATAAACAGAAATGTTAATTTGACAGAACTATTTGACGTCGCTTCTTTTTTATAAATCACCTCATTTAAAATAAATGGACAATATAAATAATTTCTTTGAAATTTATTGAAACAATAGGATGAGCTACAAATTTAGCAAGAGAGGTTAGCTTTTTCGGGAAATTCCCGAAAAAGAAGTCTTCGAGTTGTCATAATAAATTCACATTTTGATTTAAAATTCCTATTTTTTTTCGATACTCCACCTTACTCCTTTTATAGGCTATACTGCCAAATCGGGCAGCTTATAATTACTATACTGCCAGATAGTACCAGTTTTCTAAAACCTGCCAAAGATTAAAATGAAGAGCTAATCCTGTCAAAAAGGTAAGATCCTGCCACATATGGTTACGCTGGTCGACAGTTTCTTACTCAAAAAATTAGGTATTTAGATACCAGGTAATAAGTCTCAAGTTTTATTTTGGTAAGTCTTTTTCATTACATACGAAAAAAAGACTCATCTCAACAAGAGACTTATTGCTATTAATTTTAGGTAAAGTTTTACTACTGTATTACCTATAAAGTAAAGAATACCACATGCACCTATTTTTTCCACTTTCAACAAACCTTTACTTACTATTAGGGGTAAAGCTTAACTAGTCGAAAAAAGTTGACGGATTAAGATGGATATATGTAATTTTATTCAACAATACGTCGTAGATACTAGTATATTAATAGTATATATATTAATAATATATAGTATATATTATAGTATATTAATAATACTACCAAGGGAGTATGTCCGTAATTCAATAAAAAAATCAGGAAAACACGTCTTTAGTTATTAGAGTACAAGGTCTTAAGTTGATGTGAGCTTTTTAACTTTTTTCGTATCGACTTTAACTTCTTTCACTCTTTGAAATTGAATTTTGAAAAATATTTTCGTCATTGATACTTACGTAATACATATAAAGAATCTCTGTGTAAAAATATCCAAGTTTATAGACTCAGTAGTTTGGGCTGTGCGTTAACATCAAACATGTTATTCCTCCCCTTTTGAGTTTGAATTTAGCAAACCATTTTGATACTGAAAAAAAACCTGTAAAAAGTTCCTAAATCCGGTGGTTCGGTCATGTGGTTCGGACTGTGCTTTTATTTACAAACTATAACATCTCATTTCACCCTGTTACAGATTAAACTACAAAAATTTGCAAAATACGTATGTTTTACATTTATTTAGTATATTTTTTATGCTATATCTCAAGTTGATACGTGTTTGATTTACGATTTTTGTATTTAAACTTTATCGCCCATATTGAACCCGAGATAATTTCGACTTTTATGGAAAAGTTCAAGTTTCTACACCCATTGGTTTGAAGTGTGCGTTGATATCAGCAAATCTTCATTCTAACGAACAGATCTTTCTAAAAGCTGTGCCGAAACACAAAAATGTTTCTTAGATGTACCTATCTAAGGGGCGATCATAGACAACCTTTGGTCCCTTCATACCCAACGCTCGTCCAGATAGGTAGGTACCTACTATAAAGTTAAACGAACGATTCACCAAGACGATTACGAGTGACACAATCAGCCACACATACAATAAGAATCACGTACTGCAGACGCTGCGGCTGCTCCATCTGCGACAATAAGGCAGTCAAGTGTCTGTCGTAAAACTAGAAACGAGTACACAAAGTAGCTGTCCTTTTGTAGGCAAACAATTAACTATTCATTCGCGTTCGGTCGCGGCGGCGCGGCGCTGACTTTTGCTTCGTCATACAGATAATGTATTGTGTTAACTCGACACCACAACGGATTACGTGCTTAACACTTTTGTACCGGAATGTGTTCAAAGCACAATTACTCATACGTTAAGAGATCATAATGCGTTATTTCGATCAAAGAATGAACAAAATGTATGCGATAACAATATATCACGATAGTCGTGCAATATAATTCATTTCACATTTGTCTATATCTGTTTCGAAAACTATAAGAACAAAATCTAAACGAGAGGAATGTAGGCTTACGAAATCACCTCGGCTTATCCCTACCCTACAGGACAGATACCCTACGTAGATTCTTATGCCAACCCTAATATGATTACAAAATGATTCGATAAATTTTCATATCTATATAAAATTAATCTGTTTGTATGTTTGTACTACATCAAGACAGATGAGCAAGATGACGGAGTATCATTACAAAAATTCTGCTGTTCAATTTTTAGGCTTAGAAACATAAAAAAAGCAAAAGTTACTTATTTTTATTACACTTTTTCTTGGTTTTCGAAGCTTCAAACAGTACTGATCATCACTCAGCGGTTTATTACCTCGCCCAGTCTTGCAATGTTAAAATCAACGAGTTTAATTCCGAATTAATATTAGTAACAGAAATCGATTCGAACGTTTATAACTGTGTCCGAGATATATCTGAATTGTCTTACTGGTATAGGTTAAAGTCTAAAAATAATGATAAATACATCAGTGCGAACCTATAGATCTGCTGTCACTATAGTATGGGCCCAGTTTTATTCAATCAAAACTAACAAAGGATTAGAAATACATTGTTAGGTTAGGTTGACAATCGTGACGCCGCCTCCATGTACTTGATATGTCAATCATGGTTAAAATATCAAAAGTGATATGCGTGCAATAATTTAACAATTTCTTTAGGTATGTGTATAGCGTTTGTATAGGAACGATTTCTTAGTTGTAAATTTCACTGTGTTACGTAACAAAGGATAACCAATACGAGTAGTAAGTATATCAGGATCTCGCATGCACGCCGCGTGCCGCATGTCCATCACCCGCTAATTATTTCAATTTCTTAGGTCGTTGTCACACGCATGCCTAATAATAGCCGACGGTTCTCGAAACGCTATTAGAATATAAATTAGAAGTAACTACGAACGTTTTATGCGTCTGGAAGTGATTTAGGTAGCTTCCTATAGATAAGGGGCCTCATGGACAAATATTGTTATATAGAAAACCTCAAATCTATTTCAATGTGTGCTATGTTATGTACCTACTTTCATTGAAATGTACTACCCGGTTAAGACGCTGTTAAATTTGGCTGTTTTGGATCTGAGCACCATTGACAACGTTGGCAGTGTTAACCTTGTAGGATTGTATAATTCAAACGACTTTTATATTAAAAAAAAAAAAATAGTAAAATTGCGTATTTTCATTTATAATTTTAACTAGCGACCCGCCCCGTATTTGCACGGGTAGCAGAGCATATGCTTACATTTTTTTTCTCACGTAGGGTTTGTCTTAGCTTATTACATTGAGCATACGGATTAAATTTAATTAGATTTAAATATGACATTATGTCCAATGTACAAGGCGTATTTTTAATGTATTTTATTTCTGGTTCTGCAAACATTTGAAAAAGTAAAGAATATAAATACATAAAAACAAACTAAAATATTTCTTTGTATACATCATTGATAACTTCTGCCCATTGCTTCTGCCTAGGTAAATAAATCACGCGTTTCGCGTCGGTATCGGATCGCTTGAATTCAGTCAGGCGATAGTTTTAATTTTACCATAACTCTTAAGATATTAATTTAAATTTTATGGTTTAAAGGGCAATTATAATGTGCATGAAATACTTAAGGTAACTAAAATATTTATTTTGATAAGGATTAATATCATATCCGTGTAAATAGCTTTCCAATTACCGCATTAATTTGATCATTTCTTTTAAACATTAAAACAGGTATAGTGAACTATCCTTTTAAAAGATAAACATACGCCATCGTGGACTTTTTTTAGACCTATGAAAGGGGAAAAGGGTTTTTTGTTATATTTCAAAGGGATTAGGCAGCGTTTTCGATGAAAGCTCCCAGACGGGTTGGTTTTTTTCAACATCTTAAACAATAATCGTCATAATTGAAACAATCTACAAAAAACATTAATGAATTATACACCTAAACATTTCCCTTGAATCGCTCCGTCTATTGTTGACAACCGTATGAAAATCCGTTCGGTAGTTTTTGAGTTTATCGCGTTTAGACAGACAGATAGACAGACGCGGAGGGAGGACTTTGTTTTATATTATGTAGTGATGTAACAGAATATTAAAGAAATTATATTAATTCTTCTATTCTACTCGTCGTGCTTCCTCCTTCATCGTTATCAGAAGAAATATTTGGACATTTTCGTGTTTGATTTTCTCGTAACAAGCGATTTCGTCGAGGGACGAGCACGGAGTTTCAGAGATAAAAAAAAGTCAGACAAATCAAATTAATGTAATTTTAAACAACTCTAAACAATAGTATTACACACGAAGAAAATTAACGAAGGTACAGGCTGTACATATAAGAATGTAACGAAACTCCTAAATATTTTTTTTTCTTCCAGTTAAAAAATCTGTTAGCTGCTAAACACTGTTTTTTCCTGATTTCCTTATCGTGGTCCGTTAGATCTGACGCTAATCTGTCAATTTGTTAATACTGTGGATGATGACGGTAGAACGAAAATATAGTTGCAATCAGCTGATTGCATGAAAATATGTATATGTTATAATAATGTAATGTAATATATTATAATAGAGCGCGCTTCTTATTAAGATGTCGTAGTTGGAACCAGCATGTACCAATATGTTTTTCTAACTTACGTACATAACTATTACTGAGTCCGTGCTCCAATCCAATCCTCCTCACCCTGAGGGGAGCCCTAAGCTCCTGCAGTGGGGCATAATGGGCTACTATAGTATGTATATATACATCATTGTAAGAAATCAGAAAGGACAAAGATAGAAATAAATAGGATAAATTATATGAAAATTAATATTGGAGTACGTTTTACAAAATTCTAATAATTAAATACGAAATTATTGTTTGATTTTGAATAATTATTATAATTGAATAATAATTATTATACTAAGTACTTATAAGTTTTATTTGAAGTCTTAAAACTACCAAATAGTAAAAATCTTCCAAAATGGATACACTGTCGCGCAAAAGGAGCTAAACCACCAAACGTCCAATCTTAATAGCATCTCAACGGGGTAGTACATATGTTACTTTACTACCTATGTACTTATTTTTAAAAAGCATGATAATATCAAAAAATAAATTAAAAACAAATTTTACTTTCTAAATATAAACTAAATCTTTAAAACTATAGAAAGATAAGCCGTGACCTGAATAGTCTTTTAAAAAAATTACCATTATCAAGCACTTAATTAAAAAACTGAATATGTGTAACAAAACAATTATTATTATTGTTTGACAGCAGGTGGGAGGTTTGTATAATTTTAACATTGTCTAAAAAATAGATTTTTATAATTAAATACAAATAAACAAATTTCTGAGATATACACATTTGGTATAAACACCATCATTGACGTCGACGCATTGAATTTGAAAAACATTGAAAATGAAAAGAAAACAAAAATCTAAGCTTATAATATTTTAATTTACATTGACAATGATAAAGCAATAATGTAACTGGTGAAGAAACAATAAGCAGAACGAATGAAATAAAAAGAATGTAAGCGCGGCCGGGACCAAAAACAAACAAAGCCGGGGGTAGACCCTTTGGCCGGGCGCAGCCTCAACGGCGGCGGCTTTGACCGGCACAAAAACGGGCCCGCTCTGGCCTTTTAAGGAGGTTGTTAAGTTTTTGATTTACGATCAATAATGGAGATGCAACGCCGTGGGAGACTACCCGACCACTCCGAAATGTATAATTTTAATGACCCCTCGAGAAATCCGAACGAGGCCTACTTAGGTCGAGGGAGACAGAATGGCTTCCTTTGTGCGTCCCGTTTTGTTTTAGCGGTGAGTGCGGCCCGCGCCTGTCGGGATGGGTGGTCCGCTGTGCACAAAGCAATCCTATTATCATCTCACCAAACAATATAAAAAGCAATTTACGGAGCTTCATCATCTTGTTTTGCAACAATAAGCTTTATTTGTGGCGCTGTGCAGTCGCGATTGTGCAACATACATGCTTTTCAGGGTTACGTGCTCAAAGGGCGAAACGGAGCCTTATTGCTGTCACACTGCTGTCTGTCTTTCTGTCTGTCAGTTCGTCCGTGCGTATGTTGTGGAACTCTAGCTGGTAAACCGACGCTGGGAAAATAAAACCGAATATTGAATCTGAAATTCCGTTCCTAGGTTTCATACATGAAAAAAGAGACGAAATTTTTTTTTCCTTAGATACCCTGTCATATGTACGAGTCACAGACTATCTAAGACTGATTATAGAGAGTAATTCATTTTATCTTTGAAAATAATGAAAAATAAGTTTGGACTAACTTGGGAGTAACTTGGGAATTTCGGTACATTACGTACCATATACCATATACTGTATTTAAACAAGAAATATGGTAGACGCCGATTTAAAGTACAATCTGTAAGTTGTGGCCATAATAGTCAAACATTTCTTTTTTTAAGAGTTGTTGCGATGTTTAATTCGAAGAAAGTATAATTTTTTTGGTAAATATATCACCCAATAATTATGTTATGTGGCTTTGTACGGAACCCTCGGTGTGAAAGTCGAACTCGTACTTAGTCGGTTTTTTTTTGTTTATTTACACTTGATCGTCGCAGTTTATTACTAGAGGCGCCATCGGTCATATTTCGCAATTGCACTTTACCAAGAACTGGACAGGGATAACGTAGCGTAAGGCGAGTTTGTTAAGGTTTTGCAGAAAAATAAATTAGTGTTTTATGGTATGGCGAATAATCAAATAATGTGCTAGGTAGGCGGTCGAGATAGGCAAAAAATGTGATGGCTTTGTTCAACAGCGGTGATCTCTAATAAATAATAAGTGAATAGGTAGCAGTAGGCAGTGGGAGTAACGGCTCGGCGACCATTGTCTGCGGGCACTGCGCAACCGTCTGGCCCATTGTCGCCATTGTCGGCGAGGGCCGGCGCGGCGGCCGTGTGGGCGACGCTCGCGAACCCTGTTCCCCGATTGCATTGAATCACATATATTTATGAAGTGCCTCCGAGCGCGACCTCAAATACGTGCCAACTCGTCATCTTGTGTGACAAGTTTGACAACATCCGCGGTCCGTTCACAATGGATAATTTATCACCGTTTTTAGAGTTCCATTAGATGTAACGATCCCAACAATCAAAGATACCAAAATGCAAAAAATATGTGTTCTAAATTCTGACTACTGCCTTCATTACAATGATTGTATACAGAAGAAGTAAGCATATTCATGCTATGTACAGTTCCAATCAACCTTTATGGCGGATGTGAACATAGGCACAAGTCGCGTCGCAGTAGTTTTAGGTGTAGCGGGACGCAGTGGAGCAAGGGGCATATGACTGAACCTGCGCAAGCTTGCATAAAGGGTTGTATTCCGATCCGCCATAAAGTTTAATTGGAACTATACTCTGCTTACATCCTTTTAGGTACTTATATTGAATATATTAACATATAAACATCGTTGTCCAAATAGACGGAACCCGCTGTCTACGTGCCAAAATATTCATTGTATTTTTTTTTACTTCACGATTTACCACCTATATATTACCATTGTTTGTCAAAACACTAAAGAATAATATGTATAATGAATTACGTCCTTGAGGTGTTAGAGAACTTCTTGTGTTTGATTTAATGATGATTTTATTACTACTCTAGTGATGTTTGAATTTGACACTAATTTATCAACGTCCTAAAAGTTAAGACCGGCTCTATTTGATATTTTGTTTCATGAGCAATTGCAATATTTGGGTGAGATTTACCGTTGCGATTCATTATTGTGACATATCATTTTTATAACTGACTACTATAATAGTGTCACAGAATATATATAAATATACCTAATGTTTCTTTTTTTTAAGATGCATTCAATTGCTTATTTAAAAAAAGTCCATGTTTTTAACAAAAAAACTTGATTCATACGTTCATTCAACAAGCAATTTACAAGCATGATCAGAGTAATCTAGAATCCAAGAAGAATTTTCCATTCGTGACCCCACTTAGATTGGAAGCGTTCCCATTCGGCAATTAATAAAACATAAACACGGCAATAAACCCACGTACCTACAAGATGTGTCGGTTAAAATCAAAGGCGAAACGAGTGAATAACTATTATTTTATAATAAATTAATAAACTTGTTAAAGGTTTAAAGCCCCGAGGGATCACTTTATTTTCTCATTTTGTGGAGCATTCGGGCGAAGGCTCTGTTTGTTTTTACAGCTCATCACTATCGCTCTGGCCTTTTTTTGCGCTGCGCTTTTCTGGGTGGGCGCCCCGCGAGACACGCCCGCGCCGACAGACAGCCTATTTACGGATGTGAGTACGCTAGGTTAAAATCGGAAAATTATGGTGGCCGATAGTACTGATGGTTCTGACTAGGGAATCCCATCCCGCATCAAAATCGCAATCCCGCAACCTTGCGGGATTGAGGTTTTTTTTTGTTTAAAGTAGTTATTTTTTTAAATCATTAAATAAAGACATATTAATTTTAAAAACAATTTGTTAATATTTATTCAAAAGTAAAGTTACATCGTCATATTAAAAATCAGCTAATATTTTCTGATAATACTTTCGTAGAAATGATAATGTATTTAATGTTTCATCATTCAGATTTGACCTTATCTCGTTGCATAAATAACCAGCGGAGTTCAACACTTGTAGGTGGAATTGACTTTACATGAGTATAAGCAGCTCCGAAGTACTTTCCTCTATTCCCTCTACATTCAAAAAGTGTCAGCCCACGTTTCAATATTAGATGAAGTTATTTGTTTCCGTATGCCGCAGGGGAATCCCCTTTTCATAGAGAACGCTCTCCAAAAATTTGCCTTATTTTTGGTCTTATTTGAACTGACATTGATTACGTTCCATTCCGATACACTACACTAAATATAAACACAAAATTATTCAGTGTAAATTAAAAACTGAATACATATTTTCTATGCACAATATAGAAAAGCTATGAGTTTGGGAACGTTGTTAAAAAACTTGTTATTGAGGTTGTGTTGGATTTTCTTCGATATTCGAAATCTTTTTTTTTTCAGTCCCGCAAACATGCGGGATCCAGCATAAGTAATCCCGCATGACCGATCCCGCAAATAATGTGCGGGATCCCACATTTGCGGGATTGGATTCCCTAGTACTGACTATATTAATTTAATAATTATGTTTTTATTCATTTAGGTACTATTTTAATAATGAAAACGAGCAAGACTCACCATTAATATTTTATTTTAATTTAACTACTAATATTATCAATTCAATATAAGAAACAATGTAATTTTTATTGCGCTCAGAGACTTTTACCCGCTACCGATACTAACATGTTTTATTAAATTTAAGACAATATGGAATCGAATGTCCGCTCTTTGATCATATATAATTACGTAGCTTATAATACTCCTTCGTCGTAATTCACATTATTAAATGATTAATTAAATACAAACCATCGCAAACGGGGCAATCGTAGTGAGAGTGTCTTATATGCGTGGGATGCGAACACGGCGTGTAGCACTCCGGCCTAGACACGGTGACGACGCCGGCCTCGCAGCGGTACAGCCGGGCGTCGGGACCGGTCCATTCGGTGTGTGACGCATGCCCTGTGCCGTTGTACCAGCAACCCTTGCAACGCGCGCAGCATCCTTCCCGCGGCATCACCACGGCGCACTCCTCCATCGGTCCGCACTCTTCTGGACGACACTCCACGAATCCGTTCTATAGAACAATAGATATATGAGGATGTTAGTTATAATCAATTGAGATCATTTGTCAGAGCGCAAATGTCTAAAAAGCAAATATAGTTCGATAAGAATCCCCACAACTCCTATGCACTATCTGTATGAGTAGGTATTATTGAGCTTATATAGGTACTGCGGAGCCAATAGATGATGATGAGCTGGTCTTGCATAAACCAGCACTACGCAAAGGAGGAAACGTTCCACTAATTCTCACAACTTAAAAGTGATAATTTCTGTGCAGTTGTTTATCGTTTGTTTCGGTCTCTATTCCTTTACCATAAAATACAAAAATGAAATAGTATGAACATTTAAAAATATATTTTAATGTTAATAAACATAAAAAGCTCGCTGGTGAATACTTTTATGAATATTTTTCTCCTCCATCGGCCTTCTTTTGATATTGAACTGAAGTGACAGGCACATAATGTAGTGCTGTGATTTCTATATTGATCTGAAAATATGAACTTAAACCTTACTCGTATGCCTTAGCTATAATTAAATAATCCTATATAGACCGGGTGTTCGGCTAAACGTGACTAAATAAAAAGTTTCAAGTGAGCATATGGCGCAAGCTAACGGTTACTGAGAAAAAATCTTTTATCTTATTTTTTTTTTAACTTTTTGTTTGCTCCAGAAGCTCTAAACGCCCTATGAGTTTGGATTACGTTCAGCTGAGGACCCGGCATACAGTATTTATAATTGTTTTTTCGGAACCGGCTTTAATGATTTGAATAAAATTTTGTATTCAGAAAAGTATTACCAGAGGTCTTGTCCCTAGACAGGTTTAAATTTGTAGATTCCCAGGGGGTGCTGAAATAGATACATTATATCTGAAAGGGCTGGCTCTAACTTAATGCGTTTTTTTGCGTTACATAGGTACTTAAAAGTAGATTATTAGATGAGTTTTGTAGTCATGGGCTACCAGAGGGCGTTGCAATAGATACGTTTTCCGAAACAGGTTGATCTTGGGATTTTGTGTTACGTAGATATAGCATAAGAACAGGTTATTAGAAAAATATCGAGCTTAAGGGTCATCAGGAGATGCTGTAATAGATACGAGTATGTTATCCTCTAAAATGGCTGGTCCACTATAGATGCGTTTTTTTTTTGTTTTTGTATTAGATACATAAGTATCATCTTACAAGTTTCGTGATAGTGAACCACCAGGGGGCGCAGCAGTAAATGTTTTTTTTCTTTAAAACAGGCCTATTTTGATATAATGAGTTTTTGCATCACACAGGTATCACCTCATAACAGGTTCTAATAATATTTAATAATTATTAAAATATCGTATAGTTATAAATAAATGTAAATAAACACAAGCCGGTGCAAACTTTTCCCGCATAAGTTATCATATTCCGACAAACAATATTATGTTATTCATAGTCGGCAAACTCGAAAGACGCCAAGAAAAGCTCAGTCGTCCAGGTAGGTATTGTATTATAAAACGTTTAAGACAGATAGCCCATCATCGAAGAAGATTAAATGTAAATAAAGTTTTATTGTTACTAAATGCACTTGAGAACAGCGAGAATGAATAAAACTATTATTTACACAACGTCAGCACAATAAACATTCCTGTGCCGTAACAGAGGTGAAGGATTTGAACAGGTGGCAGTTGGTACAGTGGGCACGTACGCAAGATGGATTATTTTGAGCTTTGCATTTGATTATCGCTTGTACAAGTAATAATAATAACAAAACTTAAAATAAGACTCGCACGATGAAGAACGCCGTTACAACCTATATTTTTATCTTACCCATAATAAAAAAAAAGTTCTTTTTTTTATTATGGGTAAGATAACAATGTGTTTTTCAAAACTTGCTATTTTTAAAATGTTTAATGTTTCTATTCTTTTATTTATCATCATGTGTTGATTTAATTAAATACCATAATATTCACTTAATTTCAATCGATATATATATTCATTAAAGCTTCATCAATTGTGTTTTCGGAAGCTTTCAAATCCAAAGTAAAACTTGGTTTTGATATATTATGTATAATAACTACCTACTCGTATTTTTTTTTCGTTTCCATCGAACTCCCTATGTTTTCCAGTAATGATACCGAACAGTTTGAAAATATTTTTAAACAGGAAAGTCGTACTATAACGTCGCCTATAATAAAAATAAATAAATTTAAAGTGGCTGTATGTGATTTAAAAATTAATGTTGAGATCTAAGTAATGTAATTATTGCTATTTTGACTATTTTTAACATAAATAACTGTTTTTGAAATTTCTGGATGTTTGTCTAGAATAGGCTGCGAAGGGATTGAATGAATTTCGATGCCAATATTAGCGATCATATTGTATGCCTACGTCTATTGTCATTTGCAATCTGCCCTTTGGTGATTTCGATACTTTATAGGGATTCGAAGACATAAAATAAATTTAACGGTAATTGAGGAACCTGTAGATGAGCGAGTAACACAAAACGCGATACACGTAAATAAGCGTTGCCTGTTTTTGTCTGCGTCTAATGTACAAATAATCTTGTAATTAACTTGCGAAAAGTCCCAGCTTCGCACGGGTAGCACCAAGCATCCGCCGCTGGAAGACTTGTCTAGCGTAGTGGTTATTTTGCTTACGGCCTACAGCGTAAAGCTATGATTTAAATTCAGACAAAAACGTTGGGTATCCGAATAGTAAATCCAAATTTAGTGTGTTATAAAATAAAATAGATCAAATAATACTTTCATTGAATAACACCTTAATAAATTTCAAATGAAAATGGTTGCATTTCTTATACCATTCGCCTAAGAAGTTGATTGTGTTTTGAAGGGAAACGAAGCCGTCGAGCGGAAACCGCGCGTATAGAGGGCGGTGTTTACCGCGAATAGAGCGAGGTGAACCTGTCGGTACATGTCGTTTGTGAACAGTATGAATAGAAGCGGAGACAAGATCGAGCCCTGAGAGACTTCAACTTGCGCAGGGCGCGAGGTGAATCGCGTTCCTTCGACGCTGTGTTGAAAACGTCGGTTTGTCAGAAAAGTCACGTATGATCAGTACGAGACGGTCCAATGAGCCTAACTTATGAGCTTATATATAAGTCTTTCCTACCAGACTGTGTCAAATGCTTACGCAACGACGAAAAAGATTATTACCGCGTGCGGTATGCTTTTTCTATAGGTCAAGCCATTATGAATTTACTCGTGAGGCGGTATAGCGTCCAAAAGTGATCTGAACGATAGCACCACTCTTTATTCATTTATAATATTGTTCTTGGACTATACATAGCCTTAGAGCTAAGCGTTTAGAACGCGTACATATAATTTTCCTAAGCTCTTATGAAGCCTGATAAAGCGACACTTATAAATAACTCGCAGCTCGGATCGCGGTTTATTCGGTTTGTGGATACCGACCACGTCTGCCTCTTTCCAGATGTCTGGACTCTGTAAAGATACAGTTGGTGAGGCGTACGTTAAAGATAGCCACAAAAAGGGCAAGAAGGTTTTGGTCGAAATAATTTAATCAGTTTGTTATTCACAACTAACGTGGGATCTTTTAAGTTTTGAAGAACGGAGAATAAAATAATAAATAGAAGAGAGGAAGAAAGGAAAAGTAGAGGAAGATAAAGAAATAAAACGTATAGACAACGCGGATGTTGCAGCAGGAGATTTCTAGTTTCTAATATAATTTGAATACAAAACCGACAATCTTAATTTTCAGTAGTATTGCAGTTCTTATAGA
This sequence comes from Luffia ferchaultella, assembly GCA_949709985.1. NCBI lineage: Eukaryota > Metazoa > Arthropoda > Insecta > Lepidoptera > Psychidae > Luffia > Luffia ferchaultella. The sequence continues at coordinate 11,781,877 of OX453244.1, forward strand.
GCCAAGTGTACGCAGATGCTGTAACCTTCTCGTTACAACCCGTCGATGCAATTAATATCGATATCCGCCCCCTGCCAGTGCGACTGCGACATATTAATTGCTCGGGTTGATTGTCACCATTTGTACAACATTGTCGTTGATTCAATTCGTGCGGCGCAGAGCGGCTGTAGTCAAGTTTTCAGGTCAATTACGTTATGTCAATAAATTGGTATTCTTATCTAGAATACATTTATTCGATAAAGTGCACCATTTCGCAGACACTTTCGTCATACTTCACAGTCTCGCACTTTTGATAATTTATTTAATTATTAACACAAAAAGTTGTCATTATTAAATAGAAATAAATACATTTAATCATTATATGTGTTTTAATATTAATTATTAGCTTCCTTGCATAAATCTTTTGTGCTTCGCATCGTATATATGAGTGCTTACGAAACTTTTAGATAATCAATACAATGACTTAACTATGTATTTAAATACTTGATTTGTAGTCCGAGCGAGCCACTAAAAATGGGTTGTAATTTGGCATTTTGATACTTTAATTTGCTAAGACTTAATGAGTAGAATAACTGAATAGAATTTTTTTAATGCAGTCTGACAATAAAGGCAAGTTTTATTAAGACACCTACTATATATTTTACTCGTATACATTTGAATCGAGCTCTAGGAACTACAATTTCTATTACTTTTTAGGCATCACTAACCACTTTACAATTGTATCGAAAGTAAAGACCCCTCCGTCGACGGATCAGATTTTCAGTAGATTGCTGCTTGATTTTTTTATAATTAAAATGCAGATTACAATTATCGAGGTTAAAAAAATAATTAAAATCAATCGCAAGTAAGTCACAAACATCCATAAATTATGAGTAAATACATATAGTCAAATTAAATTGTATACCTAGGTACAATTTTTGGATCATCATCAGCCCATTTTTACCCCACTGCAGGGGCTTAGGCCTCCCCCAGGGTGAGGAGGGGGGCTTGGAGCTTAAGTCCACCACGCTGCTCCACTGCGGGTTGGGAACTGTAACTACCGCCATCTATTGACAGCGTCCGGGACCGACTGCTTAACGTGCCCTCCGAAGCACGGTGTCAGTGATATTGTGTACTTAAGTCAGAAAAACTCATTGGTACACGCCCGGATTCGAACCATGGCCCGATGGGGCCAAATTTGAGACAGGCTCGCTGCGCTCTGGGCTATCACGAATTTTTGGATATTTACACAATATTGCGGTATGGCTGCTGTCAAATTTATTTATGGTTGTATCTTATGAAGAACATAAAAAAAATAGAATTTATCTAACTTCCGTTGCGAAATACTCTAATGGCTGGCAGATAATACTAAAAACGCGAGGCACCGATCGCATTCGCTTCATTTTTCTCAGAGCATCCTCGAAATTTCCAGTAACCGACATTTCATTTCAACCAAGATGAAATTGTTATTTGCACCACGCGCGTGTAATAATAAACTTTGAACTGGTAAACTGAATAAATAATACAATTCTAGGAATTGGTATAAATCGGTCTTTGATCAGAGCTCGTAGGTATATTATGTTTAAAGAAGTATAGCGAAATATATTGTAGAATAGCAGTATAACCGCAATTAACCCTGAACAACAACACGTTCTCAATAGAAACAAAATGTGTAACGATTTCAAGCAAGGTCACCCACTCTCCTTTGTTTACGAGGAACGATGATATCGTACGTTTTTCTCTTCAAACAGGAGCTCTTTGAACTAAACGAAACTTAGCGAAATATTTACGTTACACGTCGGATTAAAGGGATCATAAGTCTGTCGGCTCACCATTAACTGCAATCTTGTATGTAGGCCTCGAGTAAAACTGAGGTGATAATATATAGGTACCCGCTTTGGCGAATCGGGTTAAGCGTATTTTTAGATGGGATATTAAAAAGATAACAATAGATATAATCATACGTTACTAGGCTTTAATTTCTGAATATTCTACAAAAGCTCTCGTGTTATCTCTAAATAAGGAAATTCGTGTTAATTGATAGTAGGTATGCCATGACCTTAATAAACAAATAACATTTTAAATTAATTAACAACTGAAATCAGAGCATAAAACATATATAGTGATATTAATTAGTAATTAAATGAACGTTACAACAGATTTGTGACCCCTTATCAGTAGTTGCTTTATTTACTTTCAATAACATTTTTCTCATGGCATTATATTGTCACCAATGAAACAGTATTGTGATGAACAAAACTTATAAAATAAAATACCGAATACACGAATAAGACACCAGATTAGGGTTCTAATTGACTACTAGCGCTCCAAGCGCCGAGTAGCAAAACCGCCTGATACAGAAAAAGCGATGCGGCCACACCTGTTTATAAAAACGGGATGTCCCATAAAAACGTCGCTCTGCGCCGCGCGAGCGCATATCCCACGCCCGAATATAGGTCACGAGCGCGCGCCCTCCAACGCCGTGTGAGAGCGCGCATAAGTGAGTTACGTAACGAACAGTGGAACGACCTTATGGAAGGCATTAAGCCAACCCATAAGGCCTACTGGAGTGTCGCCAAAGCGCTCCGTTTAGACGGACACGCCGCGTCCCCCCCACTTAAGAAACCAGATAGCTCCCTCGCGTTCGACGATAACGAAAAAGCTGACTGTCTTGCAGATAGTCTTGACGCCCAATGTTCAATAAGCACACTTCCGTGCGACCCCTCTCACGTAGCCTACGTCGAAAACGACGTACGCAATCACGCGGCCCGTCCGCCCTCAGCGGACCTTCCCCCAGTCACTTGTGAGGAAATTAGTAAACATATTAAGGAGCTTAAAAACAAAAAAGCTCCGGGTCTCGATGGCATCAATAACAAAGCACTCAAATGCTTTTCTTTTCCATTAGTCGCCCTTCTGGCAACCATTTTCAACACATGTTTCAAAAACTGCTACTTTCCACCGATCTGGAAGGAAGCCGTCGTAATCGGCATTCCTAAGCCAGGCAAACCTCGAGATCTTCCCACCAGTTACAGACCCATAAGCCTCCTCAAGGTTATGGGCAAACTCTACGAAAAAGTTTTAAAGACTCGTCTCTGCGATCATTTATTTGGAAAGGGACTAATTATAGACGAGCAATTTGGCTTTCGTCCCCGACACTCTTGCCCTCAACAAGCTCTCCGCTTAGTTGAATACATATCTTCCGGTTTCAAACGGAAAGATAAAACCGTAGCAGTATTTTTCGACGTAGCCAAAGCTTTTGACAAAGTTTGGCATGCAGGCTTAATATACAAGCTGCATAAACTTGAAGTCCCAGATAGATTAGTTTTTATAATCCAAGACTATCTCACCGACCGACAATTCGTCTATAAACACGAGAAATCACTCTCAACGCGGAAAACGTTAAAAGCTGGAGTCCCGCAAGGCTCCACTCTCAGCCCGATACTGTACTCAGCGTATACCAACGATATTCCGTTGCCGCGCAACGGAGTCCAATTAGCACTGTTCGCCGACGACACAGTGCTCTATTTTCGCGCGCGCGTCAATAGCCATATCGCCCCCAGATTACAATCCTCTATAGACGAACTCACGCAGTGGTTTCGCCTATGGAGGATTGAAATAAATCCGGACAAGTCCGCGGCCATCTGTTTTCGCCATTCCAAAGCGAAAGACCCCTCACTCCTCCCAAATAACATAGATTCACTTAAAATGTCCGGTGTCAACATTCCGTGGCAACATAGTTATAAATATTTAGGTATTACGCTTGACAAGCATCTGCACTTTCGCGATCATGTCAAACGCGTTAGCAAACTTGCCAAATTTTATATGGCCCGCCTGTCCTGTATGATAGGTAGCCGTAGTAAGATGTCGATGCGCAACAAGCGCACACTCTATGTGATGGCTATCAGACCGGTCATGACTTATGCATGCCCGGTCTTCGCTTACGCCAAAGAATCGATACTTAAACCGCTACAGGTCATACAGAGCAGATTCTGTAGAAAAGCAGTAGATTCTCCTTGGTACGTTCGAAATAGTATACTTCACAGCGATTTCGACTTACCAACTCTTTCCAAGTACATGAAGGACGCGTCAGAGCGCTTCTTCGCCGCTGCGGTCGCGCACCCCAACCCGCTACTTTCGGCAGCGGCCTCTTACGAGCCCCCGCCCGCCACCCACTTTCTCAGACGTCCACGGAATGCACTAACAGATCCTCCTGACGATCTCACCACCGAGGTTGAGAGTCTCAGGAATGCAGGCAGATCAGACCTTCAGTCTGACATAGGTGAACAGTACCTAGCACCCGATATTACCTAGTTAACGTAGCAAATCTGTTCGAATGGCATCTGAGCCTTATTTGTTCACAGTCGGGCCGTCCAGCTCGAACTGCCCTCCATTGCCGAATTTTTAATTCTTAATTGTAATTCTAATCATAAGCCTACGAGACGGCACCCTTAAGGCGCCGCCCGCCAATAGGCACTAACGCACCGAAGCATCCTCAATGCGTCCGGTCGTCGTTCATGTCAAATCCTATACGCTCTCCGGAGTATAGGTTGAGGAGTCGTTTAGCCGGTCGGGCTGCACCTTCTGTGTAGAAATCCCAACCCGGCACTATCTGCGCGGTAGGTCGGGCGCGCAGATGTCTGTAAGCAGATTCGGCCCTCACTAAACAAAAAAAAAAAAATATGAACTTTTCTAGACGCCGCCATTAAAGGAGCAGGTCGATACCGAACGCTTTAGTGAACTTTGTGATAGAAAGGAAGAAGCCGAATTACATACATGGAACGTTCTGGAACCAACAAGCGAATTATTTTTAGGGTTAAATACGAAACAAGTATGAGCTATCAAAGCGTACCGCAGTGAATTTCATAGTGCGACAACGTCGGTGTATTGGTGTGATTAAGTACCTACTGTTTTGTGCTAAATGAAAACCTTAATTTCCACGTTTCACTTTTCTTTTATTCTGATCTTTCGAACCCGTCAATAATACCGACGTAACAACAACGTCGTATAATTGATTAGTGTAGTGTGTTGGCTGGTTACTGTTATTACTACTATTATAGAAAAACGTCACTTAATTACAATATAAAAAATTAGCCAAAGGACAGTCTGACTCGCACCCTAAGGATTTCGTAACGTTGTATAATTTTATTTGACACAAAATGATCCCATAAGGGTTTTAATTTTTTTAGCTTTTAAGTATTCAAAACACAAAAAGTTTATACTGTTAGGGGATATCAATCCGGATATATGGGATGCACTAAAACACTGATTTAACTGAACTTTATTTTATTATGACAAACTGATTTAATCACAATTCGCACAGATCACGAATTACCCACTGTTATTTTATATTATACTAGCGACCGCCCGCAGCTTCGCTTGCGTAGACTACGAATTCCTGTTATAGGTACTTTTAACGTTCGAGATGATTTATACGTACTTTTTGCTGGAACCAATTTTGGTTACACCCATTTAAACTTTCAATCTTCATTCCCCTTCCACCCTTTAAAAAAACCACTACAATTTTTCATCTCCCGTTTCCCACCCTTAAAATGTAGAAATCTAAAAACCCTGAAACACGTCATTATTTGAGTCCCTCCATTCCCATCCTTAAGTTTGAAATTTCTAAAAAAGTCTTTCTTAACTTAATGCTCACGTTATAAAATAAACCTATGTTCCAAATTTAAGCTTCCTAGACTTAGTAGTTTTTGCTGTAGTAGTTGATAGATCAGTGTGGACAAACGACAGACAGATAGACAGACAAACAAACACAAAAAGTTGCTTATGACACTCTTGACAATCTTCTTTCACGTCTGCAAAGTTTCATTAAAATCTGTTCAGCCGTAGTGGAAATTAGCTCGAATAGATAAAATTGAATTGAATAGACACATAGACGTACAGACAAACAGACGGACAAAAAGTAGCTAATGTCAAATCTCTTGACAACCTTCTTTCCCGTCTGCAAAGTTTCCTTAAAATCTGTTTAGCCGTTTTGGAGATTAGCTCAAATAGTCAGATACATGCACAGACAGACAGACGGACAAAAAGTAACATTTGTTAGTTTTGACGACCTTACACGTACAGACAGACAGACGAACAAAAAGTAACATTTGTTAGTTTTGACGACCTTCTTTTCCATAGGTATGTGTAAAGTTTCATCAAAATCGGTTAAGCCGTTTTGGCCGAAACCTATTTGTTTGAATAGACAGACAGTTCGTTTTCATATATATAGCCTATAACCCTCCGCTAGATTCAGGCTATCAAAGGCAAAAAAAAATTAATTTCAAATCCGACTGGTAGTTTCAGAGATTAGCGCATTCAAACAAACAAACAAACAAACAAACAAACAAACAAACTCTTCAGCTTTATAATAAGTATTTCTATTATATAGATTAATAGATTATAAGATAATAAGAAAATAAGATAATACTGAAAACCGTATCAAAGTCTATTGCGTGGTTTGAAAGTAAAAAGTTAACGAACAGAGGCAGATAGCGAATTTATTTTCTCCCGCTATAGTTTTCATATTCCGATAAAAACTGCTAAGATATTAATTTAAATTGTGTGGTGTAAAAGGCAATTATAATATGCATGAAATGCTTAAGACAACTAACGTATTTAATTTGATAAGGATTAATATTACGTTTAAAAAACATCTTCGCAAATAGTACATAATGTTAAAACAAATTTGACTGTCATAAAAAAGGTTATAGTAAGTTAACCTTAAAAGATACACATATGCTGTCGCGGATTTTTCGTTAGAACTTTTAAAGGGGAACAATTCCGTTATACATGATTTTTGGTTAACATCAACCGTTTACGCAGCGCACGCGACGGAAGCTCTCAAAAGGAATAATTTTCATCGTTTTTGCAACATTTTTCATTGATGCTCCACTCCTATTGGTCGTAACGTGATGTAGTATAGCCTATAGCCTTCCTCGATAAATGGACTATCCAACAAAAAAATAATTTTTCAATTCGAACCAGTAGTTCCTGAGATTTGCGCGTTCAAACAAACAAACAAACAGACAAACTCTTCAGCTTTATAATATTAGTATAGATACTTGTTATACTTCGCAGTTAGTCGCACTTGACTTATTAGTACACTGACTGTCCGACATCGCGTCGTCGTCTTTTTTATACCCCCAGAATCCCCCCACCCACAGGCATCGCGAACATTCCATCCTCGAATATTTTTTTTAAAGATTACAATCCTATTGTAGCGTGGAAATCAATATTCGAATAATCCAGCGCGATATTCACCTTGTCAAAAGCCGCCTTCAAAATTATTTTCACTTTTGGAATAAATTTTTTATCTCGATGTTTCTGTATTACAATTAGAATTATCATTATTATACTATTTACCTTTTCGGTTACCGACGTAAAATCTGAATAAGCAATTAAAGTGGTGTGCTGTCTCTCTAGTACAGCTATTCATTATTAGATAGAGCTACCATACAAATAATATATTTATATTGTTTTATGACGACAGTTCTAAATTTCAATTAATAAAATATATTTAACAACTGAAAAAGATTTTTTTGCTATTAAAAAAAATCTTTAATGCTTTATTGACCGTTTCAACAGAATAAAAACATTTGTATAGAAACATAAAATAGTAAAAAAAGCCTTTTTCGACGAACTGATAATTTTCCTTGTTTCGATAGTTTCGAAACATTTATGCAAAAACCTTATTTTCTATAACTTTTAGGTTTTTGTAAAAAAAAATCGAGTCGATTTGATTCGAAAAATAATATATTTGTATAGTAGGTCTACCTATTGTTCATTGTTCAATAGCCGTTCTAGACAGACCTAGACGGCGTAATCCCGTAAGTAACAACGCAACGATCCCGACTTCACATCTACTTTTGCATTAAAAAAAAATGGGTGCTATTTATTGTCTTTTTTTTTACAAATAACCGGCATGCAAATCTTTGAAAATCCTTCGATATTTCGAATATACCATACATATCAACTCATATACGCAGTTTATCAGGGCCATATTGCATCACATCTATTCATTAAATTTGAGCCTAAAACTGCTCTGTAGTTAGATATACGGACGGCCGTCACAGCAGCGTTTCCGGACGGGCCGATAGTGTCGCTATAGATATCATTCTTCCTGAACACTTGCGTAATCGGGAAGCTACCTTGAACTCAGTTTAAATCTTCCTCTATATTCGTCCTATATTTTAAGTCTATTTCGTTCTATATTTGATATATCAATATACGAATATTATTGTCATTGTAAACTGCAAAGTACGTTAGCAAAACTTTTTGACAAGAAATTAAACCGACGAAAAAGAAACTGAAAAGCGAAAGCAAACCTTTTCATGGTTGATAACTGGGCTCCTGAACAAATATTTGGGTGTTTTTTTGTATTGCGCCCACTCAAAATTAGTTACCTACCTACATTAGTTTAGAAGCTCAGTTATTAATAGCAAAAAGTTTATTTTACATTTTTAAGTTGCGTATTTAATTGGTTTAATTTTTTGATAAAAGTTTTTTTTATATTTTTGGCATTTTAAATTTCTTTTTTCGTAATTCGTCAAATTCTAAGTACCCAACATCCTAACCAATAAAAAGAATCAACGAAATCCGAATATTTTGTAAAAAGTTGACCCATTTGCTACCTAAAGGGCTATTTTTTTTTTCAAATTTAAATGGAACGTATAGACCATATATCCTATCCAATCAAAAGAGAATCATTGAAATCGGACTTCATTGTAAAAAGTTCTGTCCGAACACACATTAAAAATAAAAATATGTTACGTATATATACAGACGAATTGCAAATCTCCTCTTTTTTTATCGGTTAGAAATATAATGTGCTATATACCACGGTAAGTATAATTGTGGAAAAAGTGGATAAAAAATAAGTGCTGACAAAACGTAACACAGAATCTCAGCTTCGAGACAAAAACTACTTTTGTGGGTTTTCATTAAAAAACTAACTAAGTTTAGCCTAGCGGGTGGCGACCCTGCCTACGAATCTAGAGGTCCCTGGTTGGAATCCCAGGTCGGGTCACTATATTTATATGATGAATATTGATACTGGTACCGGGTCTTGGTTGTTATATGTATATGTTGTCTTCGCTTGGTACCCAAAACACAAGCTAATGCTTAGTTTGGGGTCTGGACGTTGTTATGTTGTATACGTTATTATTATTATTATTACTTTATAGATGGTATGTGCTTTAGTCTGAAGTATTACGTGATAAGCTTATTCATTTTTAGTTGTTAATGCACATTTCCCTACAGTTAAATATAGTACCTAACTAAATTAACGAATTCCAATACAATAGTGTCTTAAGTATATATATCTTAAGAAATATCTTCACTTTCGTTTTGACTAAGGAACTCCTTTTTATAGAAATAGGTACCGAATAAGTATTACGAGTTATCAGGGTTCAAAACACTGTACTTTCTTCAGCTAAACTGATTTGAAATTTATATAAATTATCGCATTATAATCATCTATACCTAGTACAATTTCGTCTGATAATTTTAGTAATGCGCCCTTCGATGAATTCACTGGAAAGTTGGCGTCACCAACGTTAGATCCTGATGCCGTCAACATATTAATTGAACACAATATGCTTTCTCGTATATACTTCGTATTAGAATGACTACATTGTCATTTTATACCCCTCTGAACTGGCTTCACCTCCGTAAAATGATTAAATTGTTCCTTATAAATAAGAAAATGGGCCATTGTAGGTATTCTTTCAAATTAGTGGTATATACTAACTTAATAAACAAAAAACAATCAAATATAATAATGTTTTAAAATAGTGATAAAAAAGTTGTCAATAAACAAATTTTAATATTCTTTCTGATTGTTACAAAATTTTAGGGAAAAGACATCACCTTTATACGAGGAGTGAGAAAAAGAAGTGAGAATTAATGTGATACAATTAACTTTTATTACACATCTTAATTATTCAATAAATTCACCTTTAATGTTCAGCATTTAATATTTCTTTTATCAAAACTTAACCCTTTCTAAACGCTCTTCATCCTAATCATTTAAAAAATGGTACCGTGGTTAACACTACAGCATCAGATTTAAATCGTTGAGCTTTCAGGCGTTCCTTTAAATTCGGAAACAGATAAATGGCACAGAGGTCAAGGTCCGTTGATGATGTTCAATTATTTCAAAACCAACTTATTTAATGACCGCGCATTTACTTGTTGATTTGTAAAGCTTTCCCAGTAAAGATCCTGTTTTTTCTTTTTTTTTTAATTTTTGCGCACACACTTTGACAACATGCAAAGAAATAACTTACGTGATAGCCCAGAACGCAAAGAACCTGTCTCAAATTTATAAGGCCCCATAGGGCCATGGTTCGAATCCGGGCGTGTACCAATGAGTTTTTCTGACTTAAGTACACAATATCACTGGCACCGTGCTTCGGAGGGCACGTTAAGCAGTCGGTCCCGGACGCTGTCAATAGATGGCGGTCGTTACAGTTCCCAACCCGAAGTGGAGCAGCGTGGTGCACTTAAGCTCCAAGCCCCCCTCCTCACCCTGGGGGAGGCCTAAGCCCTTGCAGTGGGGTAAAAATGGGCTGATGATGATGAAATAAATAACTTTACAGATGTGTCCAACCAGCAATACTATGTTTTGTTCGAAGGAGTAAATATTTTATTCTCACTTTATATTGAATACTTCTCGTATATACCACGAATCGAATCCTAATGAACAGTGTCACAGTACCTCATAATTAAAATGATATGTTACGTTGCCAACAAGTTCTACGCAAACAAGACCTTGTAACGTCGATAATAAAACGAAGGAATAAATGTCTCAATGGTTAATTAATTAAGTTCAACGAACTCACGGCACATAAACAATGAGCTTTAACTTTGACGTAGCAACCTTAAAAAGTTAGTGTCAGTGTGAAAAACACAGTGGATCAATGTGATTCCGAATTAAATGAAGTTATACAGTTATACCCAAGCTTAGATAGTAGAATCATAAAGATGGAGTATATCCTACTTCGAATTGATAGAAAACCCATCCAAAATTACAGACTCAGATTTTATCATTGAATATTATCATATTTATCATCCAAAAATTGATCCACAGATTTTTATACGAATCAGGTTTTGTCTGCCACTTTGCCTACATGATTTTTAGGATTTGCATTATTTATTTTTTGTTTGAAGTATGCCATCAAGGCGTAGCCAGAAAAAATTGGTTTTTCAGAAATCTATTCACTATTTCAGAAATCTAATCCAACTATTCACCGACCTGCACTGAAGCAACGTGGTGAATTAAGCTCCAAAGCCCCCTCATCCCGAGGGTAGGCCTAAGCTCCTGCAGTGGGGCATTAATGGGCTGATGGCACGGTAAGTGTACTTAAAATGTACATGGCGGTCGGTGTCATAATACCCGTTGGATATAATTATTTATGTCAAATTAAAATTGAATACTGAATATTTGAAAAAATAGTGTATTTATTTTAATTTGATATAAATAATTGTTTCCGACGGCATATTCCAGGCCTAGGGTGTTTATAAACAAAAATAAACACTACAGGCCTGGAATATGCCATCAATTTTATGTAACTTTTCCTGAGACGTATTACTTGCTAATTCCGTGACAACACGTATAACATATTTTTTTTTATTCTGAACCGCTTTCGTATTATATTTATAAAAATATCTATATATGTATATATAATAAAGAATATTTAAGTATGCATATCAGTTGTCAGGTACCTATAATACAAGCTTTACTTAGTTTAGGAATAGACGGCGCTGTGTGGGATTTCACAGTTATTATTATTATTATATATTTATTTTTACTTCTCTATTTTTAAAAATGATAACGTTGAAGCATTATTTATTTTTTTTAATGAACAATCTAACAATTCTAGCGTGTTAAAATGTATGCGTATATCACCAAAACCCTTCAGAGTCGCAAGAAATACTGGTAGCATTGACAAATCAGCACATACATAAATAAAGAAAAATTTGGCTTTTACATAAATAACATTATTGCATTTCCGACCAGTAAAAAAATTAAATCCGGCCAAGTGCGAGAGGGGCTGGCACATAAAGGGTTCCGAAAAATATCGTTCTTGTAAGGGGCTTCCCTTTAATTTTTAACTATATTTTATTTTTATTATTTGCCGTTACCTATAGCGGCCATAGTAGTTACACACTCCATGAAAATTTTAAGTGTAAGCAATGATCTCACAATCGCCAATCACCAAAAACATCGAAAAAACAAGTTCCTTGAATGAAAACCCCCTTTAATTTTTAATTTAATTAAATTTTCAATTTAATTTAATTTTTATCATTTGCTATTATAGCGGCCATAGTAATAAGCATTAATTGGAGATTTTAAGTATTTTTCTACAACAGTTCAGACTATATAGCCTTATTACAGACGGACGGACGCACAGCGGAACATTCGTAATCATAGGGCTCCTGTTGGAACCCTAAAAATCATGCGATCTTCTAATTTTATGTTGTATTTTGATGGTTGTGTCTTTAAGCAATATAATTTAATTTTGACAATTATTCTTAGGACGCAATAATTTTTTTATTTTATTTTTTTTTTGTCTAAGGCTGCCTTTTAAATCTAAGAACAATCTTAAGGTCGTATTGAATTACTGGCCCTTAGTACATATTACAAGACATAATATTTCCTTTTAAATAATCTTGGATCATCGTTGTATTCAAGTCTGGCCAGTGATGAGATCTGATACTATGATATAAAATCAGCAGTAACCGCATCGATCCTATGTAGTGAGTACTTAGTATAGTAAACGATCGTAGATCAACGGCGACAAGGACACGTGTGGGCTGCTCTGGCGCCTAGTTCTTGCGCAATTTTTTGTGCACGCCACGCGCCCGCATTCCTATGGGCTTCGTTTTATTATTATAATAGGCTTTAACTGACGTTTAACCTATTAAGGATGTAACAAGTCGGATACAAACAAGCACTGCTGATCAATCAGTGCGGATTTTCTTGGAATCGTTTACCTTTTCAGATGAAAAAAGAATAATAACCTCGGCCCGCTACTTAACTCTGAATGAATGGATATCGTCTTTATTTAAAAATATTTTAATCGTTTTCAGTAATGAAGTAAGAACGTTGGTATAAATGTAAAAATATAATTCAGAAAATATTTCGTTAAAATATTACTCATTGAATCCGTTATATTCACGTGACATCGAATTAATGACATAATTAACTAGCGACCGCCTGTGGCTTCGCCCGCTTGGTCTACTCATCTATATTATTTATTATATTAACAAAACTGACGCGAGAAACTTGTTATAAATCGCTACATTTTTTTGCATTTAGCATTAGTCCGGCTTCATGAAGTACTATACATTCATAACTCCGGAATACTATTCTCGAAACTAATAGAATTCATTCGTGTACGTCTGTTATTTACTTTTACTACATATTACTAACAGTTCTACCAGTATTTATTTATATACATATTTATAATTAATAATTTATTAGTAATAGTAACTAACTACTAATCTCTTGTTATTTACAAATGGCATATGTTTAAAGAAAAGAGACGTATAAAAATTAATTCTATTGGTTTCGACTATAGTTATAATTATAACCTAAACATAAATATTATATAGGTATGTTAATTAATTAAACTAATAATGTTGCTGCTAATACTGTTTTGTGCTAGTAAGCAATTTATACGCTGGCAACTCTTTCTCTTCCGAAACCATTGAAACGTAATGGTGTAGGCTTTTATTTGCTCAATAAATAAATTCGTATAAAATATTTCTTATGTATCATCGTGAACAACTATGGTATCTATAGGAGATCGCGATCCCGATCCTGATCCGCGTCCCAATAACGATTCCTGTTTTGATCATAATTCCTATCATTATCTCTATCCTACGTGCGATCCCGTTTTCGTTCTTAACCCGAATTCGATTCGAGTGCAGGTCAGGGAGCCAATAATTTTAAACTTTTTCATTAATTCAATCTTTTCTTTTTCTTTAACTCTGCTCTTTTCCTTTGGTTTCATTTCCCTTACATATTTGTTTCGAACCACGAACTTAGTAAATGCGGAGCTTTATACCGATGACAAAAACACTTTTTAAGAATTACCTTGTGAAATACCTTTAAGTTTGAACCTAAACATTTTAAATATTCTACCAACCTACATTTATTTCACTTTGAACTCCTGAATTCATTTAGGCTAGTTAAATTTTTTTCTCAATTTATTTTATATGAAAGGGTTTTCTGAATACAACAGTGAAATTAAAAAAAATCATTATTAACAAAGTTATGAATGTTCAAAATATCCTGTTATTATATAGAGAAGGTAATATCGCACGGCGTACCTACGTGTGACATCAGGCCATTTAAAAGTTTAAAATAATGTCTAATTTCGCTTTGCAAGGAAGTGACAAAGATGAAATTTTAATAGCTTATAATTTCCACATTCTTCAACCGAATATAAATTTGTTTATAATTTTTCTTATCGTATAATGTCTATTTTTATATTTTTTTGATAAATATACTATATTTAAAAATAGTTAAATACCTCTGCAAATAACCTATTCTATTCAAATATTAAGCCATTCTTGCGTTTTGCTTGTTTGAACATATGAGTACATACATTCTTTCAGACATTGTAGTAGTGGCGACGAGAACAGACGACGGAGCTTCCCGAAAGCAGCCCAGCTGAATTCTTCGGTCGGCCTCTTTGTTAAATATTAATTGTACTAAAGCTGAAATAAAACACGAAAATGAGTTCGTCTGTTTGGTACGTTCGTGTACCAAAATACCATACAGTAACGATTTTGCTGACATTTGACAGAGATGTAATTTGACACACGGGGTAGGATGGAAACGGAAAACTAAATATTGCGAATAAAATTAACCACGTGAGCAAAGCGTTTGGCAGCAGTCAGTATATAAATAAAAGTAGATAAATCTACCACATTAGTAGTGAACAAGTGATTTAAATTATTGGAAGGGTTAATATCATCATCATCATCATCATCAGCCCATTTTCACCCCACTGCAGGGGCTTAGGCCTCCCTCGGGGTGAGGGGGATTGGAGCTTAAATCCACCACGCTGCTCCACTGCGGGTTGGGGATTGTAACGACCGCCATCTATTGAAAGTGTCCGGGACCAACTGCTTAACGTGCTCTCCGAGGCACGAAGTCAGTAGGTAGTTATGTACTTAAGTCAGAAAAACTAATTGGTACACGCCCGGATTCGAACCATGGCCCTATGGCCTTATAAATTTGAGACAGGTTCGTTGCCCTTTGGGCTATCACGACACACATACATTCAAACGATAGATATTATTTATGTTATATATACATACATATAAAATGATGAATTTTATATTTTTCACAATTAGATAAAATAAGGAATGTCTAACAACAGTCATAAACTCATTTAAATTGGGCAATACGTTCTCCAGTTTTATAGGTTAAGCCCATAGAGTAAATAAATTTGACAGCAGTGTTTAGTTTTAATAGAGTCATAAATGTCACTTCCCAGTATCGAAAATGTCACACGCAATTTCGTAGGGATCGCCTCGCGGACTGGAACTCGCCATCTTCCACCAGCTAGCTAGAGTATGAGTGGTCAGACTGTAAACGCAGAAGTGAGCGTCTAGCCAATTTATACTTCTATGGTTAAATCAAAATTGTTGGAATCTCCAGTTTCGATCCTATGCACGTGCCGTCTATGAGCGTTTCATAATTTTTTGGAGCACATTGTGTGTACAATCTCTGATAGAATTTTACTGCCTATACGGGTCAATGGCGTATCTAGAATTCAAGCTTGGGTGGACTCATATTTTTCATTAAACTTAAAAGCTTATATTTGTGGCTATACATGCGTGGTATGTTCTACGATCTTAATACGGAAGCTCGAGAATTTTTGTTAATTCATAAAGACATCCGATATAATTTTAAATATCAATTTAATGACACACATCTTAAAGTTTACAACGTAATCTACTAAATCTTATAAAGATATCTGGAAATTTTAATGTATTAACTAATATAATAATTGTATCGAATATTGCTACGGAATAATTGCGTTTTTCTTTTTCACAAAGTTGGTTGGCAATCGTCCTCACTTGAATTTTTTTTAATGAAATAACGAATTGCAAAATTTACCTTTTTACTGTAACACTACCTAAAAAGTGAAAATAAGAAACAGTCAATTCAAAAAAATCAAAACAACCCGACTGAGTAAATGACAAACTTAAGAAAAAAATTAAAACAAGATGTCCTGTTTCTAACTCCGTTGATCCTAGTCAGTTTTTTTTATTATTATTTTCATTAACTTTTTTATTGCATTGATTTGAAGCTTGAACTTGAAAGCTTGATATTTTTACAAACATAAGTATTTGATTCTAATTTCTACTTGATCTTCACATGTACCTGAGAAAAATTTCTTAGACCGACAGACAAACAGACGGACAACGAAATTATCCTAGGAGGGTTTTTTTAAGGTTGAATCTATAGATCTTTCTGATACATTCATGAGGATTCCAATTTTAGTTGACGTAAGGAATGACTAACCGCATAATTTATGTTGTGTATTTTGAGTAAAACAACAATTTCGTTAAGTAGGCGCACCTGAGAGGCGCACAGTCCTTTCGTCATTGTACCATATTTATTTGTACATCATATCTCTTCCTTATCAAACGCATGTTTTCATTCTTTCTCTAACGCTGGTCCTCTCTGGTTTTTATCGTAGGTTACGGATTAGTTAAAATTAATTTTAATGTCATATGCAACCTCTGTAACACTATCTCTAACCAGCATATTTTTGTCTCTAGAGGGTAGAATATACCTACATGCTGAGCCAGAACCTTTTAGTTCGATTTATGGATTTGCTAAATTGTATATTTTATTGTATCTTATGTTATAATAAACGCATTTATTATTATTATTCAGAATATTAGAAATTAAAATTAGGTACGGAATTTTCTAATAATGAGCTGCGTAGGTATTAAAAGTAGTCGTTCATTCAAGGCCGCACCTTGAAAATCTGTGTAAATAAAAAAATTTGATACTTAATTATTTATATTTGTAAGTAGAAGTGATACAAATAACCAATAGGATTTTATCTCTGACAGCTAGTACATATCCATTTTAATTCCATCCATTCCATCAGCCACTTCTTTTATACCCCACTGCAGGGGCTTAGGCCTCCCCTCAAGATGGGTGCCATTATAATTCCATCCATTCCATCAGCCGCTTCTTTTATGCCCCACTGCAGGGGCTTGGGCCTCCCCTGAAGAGGGTGGAGAGGGGAATATCCATAAATGTCAGTTAAAACAAGCATAAAAAATCTTTTATTCTAATTTTGAGTGCAATAACTTTTTGAACGGTATGTTTATTTAAGATTAACTTATAAAAATAATTGTTACTAGCAATTTTAAAGTCAATGAATCATTTTAAACAGGCGTAGTTTTGCATAACACTAAGGGGGCAAAAATACGCCAAACCCCAAGTTTAGTCGCCCCCTCTTAGCCTGGGACGAGACTTTTAGGCTATCTATATATTATCATTTGTTCAAAATACTTAGGCAAACTCAAAATCTAAACATTTCACATTCAAATAAGGGATCATGAGTTAATATTTAAGTTAATGTTATATCACATAAAGTTAATATTTTTTAACTAATTATTACTAATGATTTATACTTATATTAATTGCCACATGTTTGTTTACGGTGAAAGTGAGTAATGGTATACGGTAAATTCTTTACAAATGATTATTTGCGTGCGCGCAACGCAACGTACGAATCGACCGGCCTATAGATCGAGTTGTGCAACTACGTCATCGGTCCATGGCGTGTCAGAGAAACAATCTTCAAGAAAGCTGTCAGTTGAGTTCTCGTTGCAGTAACAGCAAAGCAGAGGCAAAGGTATTTTCCCAGTCTATGAAACTATTTCTCTGAGAAAATCGTTATCGTTTTAAGGGTTATATTTACAATTAAAAGAATGTTTCAATTATTTTAATGAAAAATGTTACTTCTCCGCAGTCGGGTAAATAGGTAATTAATAACTACCCATATGTATTTAGCTCTTTTCACATAATTCATTACAATAACTACTATATGAGATGTTATAAAAAATTTTGGTAATTATATCCTTACTATGCTATACATAAGAAAGTATGACTGTCTGTCCGTCTGTTAACTTGTATGTTTTTGTCCTTTCGCAGGTAAACCACCCAATCAATCTTGATGGAAAATAGTTGAAGGAATAGAGAGTAACATAAGCTACACAGGAAAAGGTTTTTCATTATAAGCAACAAAAAATTTGATTACTAGTTACCTAAAAATAGCGACAACAAAACTACCGCTATAAGTAACCAAACTCAGTTGCACCAGCTTACCAACAAGTAGCTTGCATTTTAACTTTGTTTAAAAATTATCAAAGTCTTGCTATTTTCATGGTGAGACAATTAGTTTTGTTATCTACTTTTTTCAGTGTATTTTTTATTCCGTTGAAGGTTTCAATGGCATATAAAAGTCTTTCTTTACTTCGTAACGAAGCGATGTGATGTTTTGCGTGGAGATAGTCGAAGTTTTAGAGAGTAACACAGGCAACTGTTTATTTTGGCCAAAGTTCACATGGGATACAAAACTAATCATATGGTACATTCAAAGCTTCGAATTGCAAAATGAAAGAATAATAAAAGTAAAATTCAAGAAATACAAAAAGCTGTAAATTGCTATGCTGATTACCGATCTATACGTTTAGATCGATTGTTAGTATAGTAAGGTATGGACCAAATTCCATTCATACAAAACCAAAGAAAGCCTATGAGTTATGTACGGATCGTCACATCTATACTAATATTATAAAGCTGAAGAGTTTGTTTGTTTGTTTGTTTGAACGCGCAAATCTCAGGAACTACTGGTTCGAATTGAAAAATTCTTTTTGTGTTGGATAGTTTATTTATTGAGGAAGGCTATAGGCTATATGTATAAAATAATACTATCTGTCTGTCTGTCTATTCAAGCAAATCTCCAAAACGGCTATACTGATTTTGATGAAACTTCACAGATATGAAAAGAAAGTGGTCAAAAGTGACATACACTACTTTTTGTATGTCTGTATGTACGTCTATCTGTCTAATCGAGCTAATCTCCAAAACGGCTTAACCGATTTTAATGAAATTTCACGGGTATGAAAAGGAGGTGTTTAAAAGTGACATACGCTACTTTTTGTTCGTCTGTCTGTCTGTAAGTCTATGTGTCTATTCGAGCTAATCTCCAAAACGGCTTAACAGATTTTAATGAAACTTTGCAGACGTGAAAGAAGGTTGTCAAGAGTGACATCAGTTACTTTTTGTGACTGTCTGTCGTTTGTCCTCACTGATCTATCAGCGTAGATAAAGCCGAAACTATTAAGTCTAAGAAGTCGAAATTTGGGATAGTGGTTTATTTTATAACGTGAGTATTATTTTTTAAGAAAGGAATATATGGAAATTTCAAATTTAAGGAGGAAGGGATGGAGGGGCTTAGTATGAGAGTCTTTGTTCTGTAAAGTTAGAAACATAAAAATTTCAACATAAATAAATAGTGACGTGTTTCAAGGTTTTTGGATTTCCACATTTTAAGGGTGGGAAACGGGAGGTGAAAAGTATGGGAGTATCGGTTTTCTTAAAGGAGTGGAGAGAGTGAAGATTGAAAGTTTGAATAGGTGTACCCAATATTAGTTTCAGCAAAAAGTACGTATAAACTATTTCGAACGTTAATACTACCTAAAACAGGAATGTGTAATCTACGCAAGCGAAGCTGCGGGCGGTCGCTAGTAACTCATAGAATTAGCGAACTATGTTGATGCCGCATCCATATAATAATATATCAATGGTTAACATGGATATTTTATTTTATTTTATTTTATTGTGTTTGGAGAGCTAATAGCCTAATTTACAAAATATTATTACATTCTAGGTAAAGACATGCCAATTATAAGCTACCACAGATATAATATAGCGACGTTAGGTACGTATAAGTAAATATGTCCACGGTATCCAAACGGACGTTGCTGCAGGCGACATCTAGTTTATACTGTGAAACGAATTCGATTTTTTTTCAAACTGCGATATAGTGGATTCCACATTCTGGCCGGACATACGTGTACTAGGTGGAGGAAAATTCTTCCGTTGAGCTCAGCCCCGATTCGCAAATGTTAGTAATAAATTTCTTCCCATACCAGGATTCGTGCAAATTTGAATGTAACGAATTTGAATTTCACGTAGGAATCTGAAACCTAATCAAACTTGTATTTTTTATTGTGAAGCAAAACATAATAACAATGTCTGTGATATGTGACGTGAAAAAAATACGCGGTGCTAGGAGAACCGGTGAGACCGCATACCGCGCGCGCGCTCGCGGCAAGGCCTCGCCGGCACCTGCGCCCGCGCCGGCACTCCACACTCACCCACTTTCACATTCGGGACAGAGATCAGATTATCGCCATGTAAAAAAACACGTATCTCCATACTCGATTCTACAGAGACACAAGAAACGAAACTCACGCGCAGGTCTAAGCGATCTTTTATTTCGTATTAAAACAGAGAGCAATCACCTGCACGTAACACATCTGTATAACAGTCAAATCTCTACGTGAAAAATAACTTTCCGTTCTTATTCAAAACTAAGACCTAAATAGATAGCTTCAAATAAGGAAATATAAATTCATGATTTTTCTTTCTTAATTTTTAATAATCCTCAAGACGGAGATCGGTTCACCTACACGTAAGTGAAGACAAATGCATACCTACCTACTACTCTAAATTCCATATAGAAAGTTTTAAGTTCACATTCCAGACAAACGCAAATTATATAAGTAAGAGTACAATATATTCACGATTTCGTAGCAGATCGCATCTTAAATCTTTACGGAATATAAATTGAAGTCGCCCGCCGCGCTTTCCTGTCGTCCTGTCTCTAAATTTCAGAAACAACTGAGTTGATTTGGATACGAGTTTTACGGGTAGATAGACTGAATTACAGAGACGGTTTTTGTATATAAAAACTATAATTGGTGGATGGAGACAAAATCGAAAAAAAGTGTCTTTGAGAGCTTTCCTGGCGTGCGCTGTATAAATCAAAAGTTATATTGAAGCATATGTGGATATAAGAAGTTATATGGAAGAATTGTTTTTTTCGCGTAGGTTTAAAGAAAATTCTACGACACTAATGTCAATTTAATGTAGTTTTTTATATTATTCATCAACACTATACCTACCAGTTTTTAACCCAAACCGTTAGGATAAGTAGTTTGTTGTGTGTGTTTAATCAAAAAGTGTATTTATCAAACCTAAAAATGAAATTTTTCACGCAACATCGATCTCAAAAAAACAAGATTTTCACATATTGTTTGAATTTAAAAATAAATATCGCCACACTAAACAATATGTCATCCGGCCGAGCCAAGGCGAATTGCTGGTTTGTTCATAAAAAACATAGGAATCATGATAGGTCAATATAAAAGTAGCATGCTTGCCTTCAGATACGATCAGTGGTGCCAATACGTTTGCCACCATGTCGTCCCATTTACTTACACAGTTAATATTTAGAATTAATTCAATCCATATCGAACGATACCTTATCGAGCAAATAGTTACATGCGATATCGAAAAATAATTTATAAATATTTGCCAATGAATACACAAGAAATCGATTTGTTTTTATTCAAATGTGTAAACAAAACAAAGTAACTATCTGTTAAAAGTTATGTCTGACTTAACTCCACAAGTACAACACACACACTACAGTCCAGCCTGCTAAAGTTCGGTTATTTTCGTTTGAGTTGATATCACAAATAAATTCAGACTGAAATTACATTGATCTCGAGTGGAACAGTAATTGAATTCGATTTGTCCGATTACCGATAGTCGAAGGGCGATAAGTAGAATAAATCGGTCGCTTGTCTGCGTATTCATGTTATCGTTTACGTGAAATATAATTTATGGGAAACTGATAAATTGCAACGCGGCGACAAAAATAACGTTACACTTACATAGCTTAATCGTATAGCAGCAATCGCGCCGTTCTCAGTACTTTCGGAATCGCCGAGCGTGCTTCAATTAAATTGTCGTAAAACTAATCTCTAGGTCTATCATTACCGACACCGTTGCTTTTCAAGCTCGTATCAGAGTTTCTCGGCTAATGCGGATCCGATTGCGCACCGCCGCCGGGGCATTTGCGGAATGAAAATATTTTCGCGATACAATAATGCGGGCAATCGTAAAGTGTACCTTCGATAAATAAGGTGGCTCATTAAAGTAAGCGGTGGGCGGGAGCCGTCCGATGGTATCGACCGCTACCGGCGGCCGACTAATGGCGTTGGTTGTACACCCTTACACTCGTTGCTGCATTACAATGAAAACGCAACTATTATTTATCGATACGGAACGGACCGATGCAGTCGTTTAGAATAAATAGAAAATAAATAACTACTCAAGGCATTATCGAAAGGACGTGCAAGTTCGAAAACACATATTGGAATAATGAACTTTTGCAAACAATCAAGACTTGACGAGCACGAGATATACAAATATGTCATACCAACTCGCCGGGTCTATATTGTCATAAACATATATATTCTAAGATTTTATGTTTAGGAAAACGCCGGAATGTTAGAATCAACAAATTAATTGAACAGGCTTACCTACTGCTTCGTGTTAAACAGCTTCTATATGTATAAATAAGGCAAGTAAGGCATTCTAGAATTCTCTGATATCTGATGAGTGATGCAACAACATATCTCGAGCGCTCGTTACACTATTAAATGCACAAAAGTTGTAAAACGAAAATGACCCCTCTGCTTTTCCTCGTGCCCGATTCAAAGTCCAAGGTTATGTACCAATAATAATTGGAACCGCGGCATCTAGTCGTGACACGCGACAAAAATGCTCATTAAGAAAATGTATATTTTAAAACCGAATAAGCCATAAATCTCGCGATGGGCTTTCGAATTCCGCACAAGTAATCCGGCGCGACGAGATCGGCTGGGAAATACCGTCCGTATCTGCCTGTATAAATATCGCCGTACATATTTACTTATGCGAGCTGACACAGCGCAGTAGGTAAACGCGTTAGCGATCGAACCAGTCGGTTACCAATGTAACTCCGGACGAAACTTAATTTTCGTACCGATGACATAACCCGTTATGTTCCACTAACTCACGGAGCGCAGCGGCTTCAGAAATTAAATAACGCTGTACGGTTGAAAAAACTCGAGAGGTACTCGACACCGTTTATATTTCTACATTGAATAGAAAATGCACGACACTAACAATAACCGGCCGGTCCGTAAACACGTTAGTAAAGTGGTTCCGCATTCAAGTGTGCGGTTTTCTACGCATAGCCAGCATTCGCGACGCATACGAGAAGCGCGTAGTATTATTATTATTATTATTATTATTATTACATATACAACATAAAAAATAAATATTCAGTAGATAATTGCCAATAAGAATTAAAAAAAACTCGTAATAATGAGAACTTTACTAGGATACTTAGCAAACTCGAATTAAAGTATATTCGAAGTAGCACTTTACACGCTGCAGCGCTGGTTGGTACACGTTCTCACTGCACCGGACGGTAGGGCAAGCACGCAATACAAGAATGTAGTTGCCGTAGGATGTGCACAGTTCAATTTTCAGCTGAGATTAAATCATGAACTATCGCGTTAAATAGACCATTCATTACCGAATGAACGTTATGCATGACAACTATAATATATTTAAGTAGTATGTTTTATTACTGAACGTGTACGTGGGTCACTATAAAAGTTTTGAGACACGTGAAAAGTTAATAATACATTTCATGTATTTGTATTATATTTATCAAAGTATTCTCCATTATTCACTATTCAAATTTTCATCTGCCAAACCAACTCTGAAAACATTTATTTCAGTATTTTCAGTTTTCCTCCGCCAGGTCATAAACAGCTGATTCGTTAGCAGCCACCGCTTCTTCGGCACTTGAAAAAAAATCTATTCATTTTATTCTGGACATTGAGAATAAAAAGAAATCTAGAAAAAAAATCCTTTTATATAGCCTTAAGGCAACAATTAAAGATCAAACAAAATATTTTAGCCTTGACATGGGAAATAAAAAAAAATCACAGGGAGCTAAGTCGGGGCTATAAGGTGAATAAAGCAGGTTTTCAATACGAGATTCTTGAATAAGCATCCTTGTTCTGAGGAAAATGTATGCAGACATGTTGTCGTTGTACAGCATGATTCCCCTAAGCCCGGTCTTCCCCTAAGCTTGGAAATTTTTTGGCGTTTCGACTGTTATGTATCATCCTAAGTTAACCAATCTATAATTTTCTAGCATCGATGTAGTAAGATGTGCACTCCATGAAAAAATAGGGGCCACCCTCTTTTTGTTAATATTCCGGGCCTTCGTAATTTTGTTGTCAACTGGCCATCTGAAAACATTCATACCGACAAACGCTTCTTACTTTCTGGATCATTCTGATATATCTATGTTTCGTCGCCAATAATGATTTCAGGAACACACCTTGATGTCCAATTTTCGAAACGTAGTTGCTTTGTGGGCACCAGTCTACACGAGCTTCTTTTTTCGTTTCGGAGAGCACACGTGGTGGCCCACAACAAAAACAACGTTTCCTCACGCTAAGCTGTTCACCTCCGCAGTATTTCAGTAGTTCACACATTTTTTGCAGTGACTGCCGTTGACGGGCGACCATTTCTGTCTTTTTTTTTTTTTATTTTAACTTCAGCTACCATAGACTCGAAGTCCATGTTCTTATATGAGCTTTATTACTAGATTTTATGAGCAAATTTAGCATTCACCGCGTTCGCAGTGTTCTCTTGCGTCAGTGAGTTTGCCCTACCTATATCCTATTTCCTATCCAATATCCTATCTAATCATATATATATACATGCATATACCATTTCTGTCTTCATCATCACGGCTAGTTTCTCCATTCTAAATTCGTTTGTTCATTTAAAAATCGTTGTCCGAGGAAGCACAGTTTCGACTAAAGCTGATTTTAAAGGCAGGCATCGATGACAAAATAAGTAGGTACCAAAAAATATTGGGTTTTTTAATATTTGAAAAAGGTTTTACACGTTCGACATTTTTCAATAAAGTTGCTATTATTTTATATGTATAGAATATACTCGTAGAAGCGTTCCGTTTTTAAATTTCGAGTACCTGAAAACTAATATAGTGACCTATGTAATATGAAACAGTCAGCATTTTTTTACGATTTCGTAATCAAACCTGAAACCCTTTGTCATACACAGTTTCTCAAAACCCAAACACATTAAATTTCTTGAATACATAGTGTAAAGCAGTGTAGTACAGTATAATGCTGTACAATGCAGTACAGTACAGTGCAGTACAGTACTGTGCATTATAGTACGGTACGATATAGTACAATGCAGTACTTTACAGTGCAGTGGAGTACAGTATAGTACAGTAAAGTACAGTTCAGTACAATACAATTCCAATGTAAGTACTTTAAAAACAGTTCATAGCAGTACCCACGTCAATTATAAAATTTTTGACTTCTGTATAGGCTAAACATTATAAAATATCATTTATCTACGAAAATACTTTTTTTACGAATAGCAGTTTCAAATTAGATGACGTGAAATAGGCTAAAACGTTTGAAGAGATACATCCTAGCGTTTAGGTGTCGAAAAACGTAGATAAAAACATCACCTAACTGTTACATTATAATTCATGCAGCACAGAGACGATTACTAAGTACATGGTTAGTATTGCGTAGCAAGAGTGTGTGGTTTATTTGGTCTCATACACACAAGGATATAAAAGTTGACTTCTTTTTTTGTTGTGATTTATCGCGTGACTCTGTCTAGACAATTAAATAACCAAAGACTAAAACATCGTTTTATAGAATGACTAAAGAATCTTTCTTTTCCATATTTCGACCAACACTTGATGGCTATTTTAGTTTTATTTTAATTATAGCTTTCCGCCTAAGGCTTGTCTTAACAATGGTGTTATTAATTTGGGAAGGATACCATCTCGGTTGTAATCCAACTAGTGGTAACCCACAGTATTCTTTGCGTGGACTTGTTTTCATTGTTATTACTAATTTAGAGCATGATTATAAGGTCACTCGCTTTTCTTTCTGCTTTCATAACTTTCTTCTCAATCGGGAGATTGAGAAGAAAGTTATGGGAAAACATGGGAATTGTCCCATCAAAAAAAGTTTAGCATTTATAATCTATAGTAACTTTTCGAAAGTTATAACATTCAACGATTCAGTCGCTAAAAGGAAAGAAATAGAGCTTAATGTTTTTTATGTTGAAGATTTTTATAAAACTATCATTTTGACACCACAAAGAAAAATAATAAAATTATTTATACTTAAAATAACAGTAGTAAGATCACTGAAAAGCTGATTGGTGTTAATACATGCAGATATAAGTTTTAGGTTCTTATAATAATAATAATAATAAAACTTTATTTCAGACGAGGTTCATAGAAGTTAGTAACACAAAAACCTTATATTTATTGTTAGTAATACACATTTTAGCTTTATGTTTAGAAAATCAGAACCGGTGCGGAATACGACCTCACTTGGCCCCACCGATGCTACACAGTGTCAGTAACAGTGTGCAGCTTCATCCAACGCGAGAACATCGGCGATTCCCACCTGTTCCTTAACACACTCAGGATGCTATCCGTGCTTTCGCGAGCATTAGCAAGGTTATAACAAGATTAGCAATATACTTCATAAACCAACATAATACATAACATAATAAATAAATTGTAAGTGTGAATAGGCCTATAAAGTGCGTCCAATTGCAAACTTACAAACATTTGAAAGAACATTGTAAAACCGAATGAAAGTGTCTTGGATATTACTCTTGATAGGTAAATTTTTGTTAGTTGAAATTATAATTGAACGTGATTGTAAATAATAATATTAATTGTAACTGTGTATTAATTCTATTCTAAAAAGCTTCATTTACAGGCTCTCTAGAAAAAAAAAGAAAAAAAACATGGAAACGGAGTAACGCGTAAAAGCGTGTTAAATATTTTCCGTTTAACCACTCTACGCTGCCAACATATTTAGATTTGTGTAAAACGTCAAGAAACTCGTAGTAAGTAAACGTCATAAAGTTGACCCGAGCAATTATCACGTCGTCGAGCCGCTGACGGCAACCACGGATTTTTACATCGAATATAGAATATAAGAACTGATCGGCGGTTTGCCAACCTTCAGCTTGGTTCAATTTAACTATTTCCGACGCCACAATCACTTACTATACTGACAAGGTTGAAAATGTTAAATACCAAATACGAACCAAAAAAAAAACCATGCAGTGATTTAAAACTCTAGCTATATATATTTTACTGATTTGCCTAAGTTTTGGTCACCGATATCAAATAATGCTAGAATCTTCGTTTTCAGGATAAAACTGCTTAGGTGAGCATACAATTTCAAAGTATAATTGTTCGATTAATTTATTAACACTAATAGCATCCACATAGGTATACCTAATACAATATTTAGAATATTTTTATACAGCGGCGCATTTTAAAATATAATATTTTTTTTTAATATTTTTGAAACAGCTCGACCGATTGATTTCAAAATCTAACCAGATCTAAGTCTCGATAAACCCTTTCGAAAGCCGTATCGTAGGTCTTAATCAGTTGATCCGTTTTCATGATATCGAACGACAAAAAAAAAGTTACATACACACCCACATACGGACGTCCAGCTGGAAATAGTCAGCATAGCTTCCCAGAACGTCAAAACGTGGAGATTTGTTGAAAACTCGACTTCCGAAAATCGGACCCAAACCAATAACTTCCGTTGGATAGAAGGAAGTTAAAAAAGGGTTGTAATTCAACATGGAAAGCGTTTCAGCCTTATAAAATAAAACAAACAATCTCTATAAGTTGACATTCAATAAACGAAACGTTAAGGAACAACACACAACTAAATAAACAAACAAAGGTTATTTCATATCTATATATACAATATTGTATTCCAGTATAAAAGATAACGAAGCGATGATAATCATAATAAATTACGTATCATTTTCGTCGCGTACGCGCCACACAAGGTGCTTAATAATGTTAAAAAAATTTCACTTCCACCCGAAACAAGCAAGTGTCAATCTAATTACCAGAAGTTGCTCTTGAAGTGTGAATACTTCACAGCTGTGAATTCACAGCAGTATTCTAACGAAATGCTGGTCAATTGGTCGTTATTCCAACTCGAACTTTTTTTTGTGTTACGTGTAAGTTTGACTGTAACTAGTACCTAATGTAAATTGTAAAATGTAAAGTGAATTCAAAATCTTTATTATTTATGATTTTTTTAAGAGCAATTTTACGAATTAAATTGTAGAAAAACAATATTCAGCTGATATTGTGATATTAAAATGAAGCTAGTCTATTATATTATGCCCGCGGCTCTGCCCGCGTGGATTATACATTTGTACGAAGACTACAGAGACGCAGCGTTCCAGGACTTTGTGAAACCTTCTAAAAATTTTTAGATTTTAAAGCCTACTGTTTTTAATTAAAAGCAACTATAATAAATGGAAATAAAAGTGGTAAGATCTTGTAAGTTTAGTTTAGAACGCAGTCTGCCTTTTTTTAACTGAATAAATTTTATTTTATTATAATATTTATTTTTACAGTCATTATTCCAATCAAAAATTTTTTCGATGCTTATAAGTTTACTAATTTAGCTGCCGGCGCAAGAAGAAAAACACTGTGACGTGTATAATTAGTTGAGATTTAAAATTTCTCATGGAAGCAATTATATGCAAATTTTCTAATACTTAAAAACTTAAAAACTATGAGGTATCAAAAAATGGATCAAAGTGGTAAAAACAATGTAGATCTCATGGAGTCCACATTTTAAACAATCTATACAATTTCGTTCTCAACTATCGATAAAACCAGTCAACTTTGTAATAGAAATACAGAAGATTCTAATTTAAAAGCTTGATATTCGATTTGATCGAGCTACGCTATTTGGAGTTTCAAATACACAATTACAATTCTTATTTTGTGAACTGGATGTCATCGGTGACCACTTATAATTTGACTTTAAAACTGATTATTCACCTTTGAGATCCGAGAAACTTTGAAAAATATGTGACAAACCCTTTTAATATTGAAATCGTGGAAGAATAAGAAACAAACAGTTATCGTTAATTTTTTATACATTATTATGAATAACACACGTCTATGATTTATTTATTTCTGTTAATTATCAATCCGAAAAACCTTATCCGGTTATACTCCATAGTAAGATGCATTTTAGATTTCTGAATTTTGACTTATATAGAATATCTTAAAAGTCGGATACTTTTGAGATATATACGTATAGTTCAGTCGTTATAACAAACATTCAGTAGAACAGAGTTTTTGACAGCTTAGCCTATAATTAAAATTATTCATTACCTTACAAATGCAACGAAAGCAACTGCTCCAATCGTCTTTCAGGGAGACAGGTTCGCCCTCATTCGAGCAAGCGGCGCGGTGACCTTCTGTAATAAGAAATATTCAATATTAATTCCCTTTATTAGCAAGATTAGGTAAGCAGGCATAAACAACTTATTCTAATAATTTGATTTTTTTATGACATACCGTTTGAACAAGTTTTATAGTACATGTTTGTTTGCGAAACAGTCGATGCCATTTTAATGGAAACTGTTGTAATGAAAAAGATTTCAACGCTATATACCCAGTCACAAAATAACACAAACTTAAATTTTTTAAGATAACTTATTTATATTTTATTTGACTAGGTCCGTTTAAGGACTCTAATAAGACCAGGCCACCTGCGGACTCGCGGACTCTGCTGTGCGGAGGAGGTCGATCGATGCTGTTGCATGCGATACGCGTGGGAACTTGACGCCCTATATTTGTACCAACTGCATTCTATGAGTAAACACTGCATTCTTTTGAGCTATATAGGCGATTGCATTGATTTTTTTTTTGTATTTCTCATTGATGCTTACTTTAATTTATATGCGATGAAATATGTAATTTAAAAAAATTGATTCGAATAAGAATTTCGTACAAGGCTAGCTTTTGCCTACGACTTGGTTTGTATTTTTTTTTAATGTTTTATCTACGTAAACAATAAGGGGTTACGTAGGAAATTTCCGTTTTGATCCAGGTCACTCTGAATGAAAATAAATGGTTGACATTTCCAAAATGTAACTTTTTCAAATAACTGCAATTTTAGTTCAAAACCAATAAAACAATTTATTAGTTGCGTGTTAATCGTTCTCGCAATCGCGTCTGCATTATAATGGACACGTAGAAAATTCAGGTGATTTTTGAGTTCTAGTTCTGTTGAAACACTAATCAGTAGATACAGCTGATAACATCAAAGCTCAGTTTGGAGAAACATGACTAATGAACGCACCGTGCGTTTCTGATTAAGTCGTGTCACAGTGAAAATGTTTATTTGCAAAATGAACCAAAAATCAATAAAGAAGAATTGTAAACCATGACGTAAGCTGATTCAAATCGATGTAAAATCAACAGCATGGCTTGATTTTAGCATTCGTAATCGTAGACACATAATTTGGTGCCAAATAGGCAAAATTAAAGAAACTAGTGTAATGGGTATCAAAGTGGATGACTTGTATAAAGGTACACGCGTCGAACCTATATAGCCTCGCGTTGTGTAATCAACTAGAAAATGAAGAGATTTTCAACCAAATTGTAACGTGTAAATAAAAGTAGATTTTTTGCGATAGCCACCAAAGCGAAGGAAACGAAATAAATTAGTCTGGATCGTCAAGTTGAAGGAATTGCTGAAAACAGCGTGACTTTATGTATATATCTACATTGACTATTCCTCCCTTTTATCTCCGAAACTACTGAGCCTAAAATATAAATAAATACAAAATATGGGGCCTCACTCATAGTTTACAGGAAAACCTTAACGAAAATCTTAAGGTTTTAAATTCCCGCGCAAGACGAAAAATATTCATAAAGAGAAGAACGTATAAAGTGTGTTGCTAAATTACCGTTGGGTTCAATTTCTAACGTTTTGATTCAGATTTAGTAAGTAATATGATAATTAATAGTAGACATGCGCAGAATACCGGATACATGTTCGGGTTCGGAATATTCGGTGTTTGGCGGTGATTCGGTGTCATTTTCAGACAAACTAAAATAAAAAGTCTGTTCTTATCAAAGACTGAAATGATTGTGATTGTTTGTACTCGGATGGGTACAATAATACATAGCAATGTTCATGGTGATTATTTTTTATAACTATTCAATTTATTTAACAACTAGAAACTAATATTTAATCCTCAAAATGATTTCAAAAATTGGTTTTTTATTTGTTAAATGGTAAATTCACAAAATATCAATCATAGCGTCACTAAGAATTAATGTCTGTCTTGAATATACTATATAATTATTTTATCTAACTTAAAATTTAAAAACATTAATTTAGTAAATAATATACTTTAATTTAAAAAGATTATAAATTATAATAAAATCAATGGTTCCGTTTCTTTCCAATGACTCATCAGCCCTCAGTTCTGCTGCAAAGACGCGGAGGTCCAAGCCACCAGTGTAGGTAGGTAGGTAGGCTGCAGTCGGGATATAGGAAAGACAGGAGGTTGCGCCGACCCGAATACCAGCATGGTAAAGCCAGCATGGGGAAAATAGATACTACATTAGGTGTATAACATATAGGGGACGGGATAGTATTCACTGATTAGATATAAATTAAATCATTGAAAGTGATTTTAAAAAAATTATAAAAAAAATGTGTATTAATTTTTATGTAATTAAAATAATTTCACGAAATGACGGAAAAGTCTATCATGGTGTTTTTTTTTAATATTTATACAAGATTCATTTGCTGAAAATTTAACTTTTTTGGGGTTCAAAGTAGGAATGCTTTGAATTTATAAAGAGAAGAAATGAATGGACGCTGTAGAGTATATTCTCCGATTTAAATGGATATGAGATGAACCAGAAGAGATAGCTACAATGGCTGGATACCACCAGACTACGATGGTCAGAAACAGAGAAGAATAATTGCAAAACTGGAGTAAGTTAAAAAAAAATATAAATTAAAAGAAGGAAAACGACAAAATCTGTCGTCTTGTAATTCTGTGATTTGTAAATCAGACTCGCGTCACACACATTTTTTACATTTGGGATAACACAAAAAGGGAAAATTTCATATTATCGAAAAAAATTTAAGAATTTACACGTGAATGTATCTCATTTTCCATCATAAAAACAATAATTGGTGTATAATAAATCGTAATATTACGGTTATTATAAATTTATAGCATATCACTTTTATGCGTTATTTCACATTATCATTTAGTCACATTCACCTTGATTTAGAGTCGTGGATCCGCATTCTTATTACGTAAACGAACGATAGATTCATTTCGGACAACAGTTATTTTACTAGCATAGAAATTAAATAAAGACATCGAATTTATTTTAATCGATAAATGCTATAAAATTGTTCTACGAATAAAAATTTGTCCAAGTATTATTATAAAATTCAAAAACAAAATATTGATAAACGGTATGTGATAAAAAAAATTAAATTTTTAACGTCTTTTTCTCGGTAATCGTTAGTTTGCTTCATCTGCTCACTTGAAACATTGTGTTTAGTTTGGTAAACTCTACACGCTCTATAAGTTTGGACTACGTTCATCCGTACATACAATCATCTTAATAGAGTTCAGTGTAATGTTTCTAAAAAAGAAGCATCTACAGAGGCTGCCATAAATGCTTTAGGTAGGTAAGTTTCATTCTATTCCACATTGTCTGTATTGGGTTTTAATTATTTGTTACGTATTGTCTACTTGACAAAATTAAATAAATAAAATTGAACTGTCTGTGATTTAAATATTAATACCATTATCTTATCAATTTTAAATATTTTCGTCTGGGTCTTCGTCTGGACGTCTGTTCGAAATAGGCTCCGAAACGACGTACGACGAGAAGAATAGGTATCGAAAATTCACTTAATTTTGATGAAACTTTCAGCGATTACAGTGGGTATTTATAATTACAATCAGCTGTCTTTGTTTCATAGCGATAACTTAAGAGCATTTAACATAATTTACCTCCATACGAATTCCCCAGAATTTGTGGCGATTTATTGAATTTAAGTTTTTAATTTATAAAATATGTAACATCTTCTAAAGTAAGGTAAAGAAGAGACAGTTTTGTGACTAGGTTTCACGTAAGTACAGAATAATATTATAAGTCAACGCTCAAGAAGAGCTGTTCACCACGACTTTACTTAGAGTTGGTGGGATGGAAAATAAGTTTATGGTACCGCTCATAGTACCTGTCACAGTCTGAAACATCGCTTTTGTTCGTTAGCTTACATTAGTTATTTTGTGGTTTGTTTGTCAGCGGATCGTGCGATAATCGGTTGTACTCTAAATTTTTTTGGGACTTCCACAAAAAAGATTGTTTCTTTCACAAAGATGATTGTTTTGTTATTTTGTGCTACTGCGTTCAAAAATTTTACAGGCATTTGAGGTTGTGTCAACCTCTCTTTAAAGCCACCACTGCTTCTCATGCCTTCTTCGTTTGCACGGATTTTGTCATATCGCTTTGCTATCATTATATCAATTGAATTATATCTAGTAATGCGACGGCAAATCAAGACTCAGTGGACAGTGGTTTTGCGATATCACTACCTATCTTTCGCGTAATGACACTGCCGCTAATAGAGGAGTGAAAGGCATGAAATGAAGATGGACGGATCATATATTACGGAGCCCGACGGATAAATACAGCAAAATCCTGACAGGATGGCACCCTAGAAATGGTAAACGAAATAGAGGTCGACAACGCAAAAGATGGGAGGAGAAACTCAAACTTACAGCAGGTCCAAACTGGAGTAGAGTTGCAAAAGACAGAAAGCAATAGAAATCGTTGGAGGAAGTATTTGTCAGGAGGCACACTGAATATACAGTAACTCATACTATGACTTGTTAGCACTACAAGAGTTTCAAGATAAAAGAGCTATTGTAATTGTTGTTGTTGTAATGGCACTGGCTTTACGGAATATTGTGAGTTTTCAAGAAACTTCCCGTCATTTTCCGTAAATACGAATTACGCAGTCCTGTCTCGAAATTTATACAATATTATTTACTGCAAATTATTTTAATAACATTTCACCATGGTGGCCATTTTATATGTAGTTAAAACATGTCGTGTCACTCATTATGTCACACGTGAAATATTCATAAAATTATTATGAGTAACGTAGTTATAGGTCGTTCCGCTAATGACCACTAACCGCTTACCGGAGGATAATTTTTAGAAAGTTGCTCTTGCATTAACTGAAACTGATAGCTCGAAGCTCGACGATAAATTATCATTTCTATCCCACCGGAAATTATAAGTATTTCACTTATCTATTCTATATATATTATTAAATCAGCATAATTACGTATTAAAAAATTTTCTGATGTCACCTTAAAAAATAACATCATGCCTTTAAGTTACTGTCGGCTAATTCGTGTTTGAAATTTATACCCATCAACGTAAATCTCGTAGTTATGAATTATGCAAGTAATTTTAAATGTAATCAAAATTTTATGTTTGTGTCGATTAGTGATACGAAGTTTCATAGCGCGCTTTAAGGTAGCCGTGTCTTGCGACTCGTTTTCACATAGTATTTTATATTTTTATTAATTTATTGACCAAAAAGTCTATTGGTCAAGTTCTCGGAGTTGGTTCCATACATTCAGTACGTTCCAAACACAAATTTTTGCTCATTAATTTTTTCCACGTGTCTATCCTCCATTACTTATTTCCTATTCCCATCTATCCCGTCCCATCTTCTTTTCTTTGTTCAACCATTTTATTGTTCTTTTTTCCCCATTTTCCTCCAGTAGTTCACCTATTACCCTTATTTATTCCACCTTACATGCTCGAGCAAATGTTCAAAATCTCCCTTTCTCCTTCATATTTTGTATTTCATATCCTTATCTGCCATAAAATGCTTGTTCTTCACTTCTAATTTTCACTTAATAAAAATTTAAAATTTAAAAAACCCCCGACACAAAAAAAAACTAAACTTTAAAAAGTGTTAAA
The DNA here is from genome assembly GCA_949709985.1 of Luffia ferchaultella. Taxonomy (NCBI): domain Eukaryota; kingdom Metazoa; phylum Arthropoda; class Insecta; order Lepidoptera; family Psychidae; genus Luffia; species Luffia ferchaultella. Next base: position 11,816,952 of record OX453244.1, read on the forward strand.
TAATACAAATTTGTTCATTATCAAATGATTTTTGATCCTTAAAGGCGTCAAGCTCTTTCATTTGCTACCCATATTGAGGGAGTAGTGAAAAAAATATGTGATTCCCCATTTTGTAGTGGCGGCCATGTTGGATTTGAAATTTTTCATAGTGTATAGTATTCTACTAGTCAAGTACTTTCATTTGATACGCATATTGATGGAGTAGTGAAAAAAATATGTATTTCGCCATTTTGTGGTAGCGACCATCTTGGATTTGATATTTGTCATAGTGTGTAGTATTCTACTAGTCAAGCCCTTTCATTTTATATCCATATTGATAGAGTAGTGAAAAAACATGATATCCGCCATTTTGTGGCGGCGGCCATCTTGGACTGATTTTCATCTGACATAGCTAAGAACACTCTTGACTTATTCACCTTTTATATGAAAAATCCGTATCCAAATCAGTTCATGCCACGGACAGTTACACAAATACACACCCCTCTTTTTGCGTCGGGGGTTAAAAACTGCTTATACATACAGTACAATAATACCTGAGTGCAAAGTAATGCTACTGGTTAACACGTATTTATTAATATTTTCTGAATGTACCTATTGAGTGGAGAAAAATCGTAGCATGTAAGTGCATATATTATTTAGTTATGTACACAAATTCCATAATAGAACATAATTTAAAAATAAGATTTTTCTGATATGTGCGTATTTGCCGTTAAGAGTACCTTATACACACACGTATACGTGTAGTTACTTGCACGTTATTAATACAAATAACAATATCTGGGACTTATCACATACCTAGGCCCATCTAGTCCCAAACTAGACAGAGCCAGTAGTACTATTTGTACTAAGATCTGATATACATACTTGAATATTTTATTATATTTTTTTACAATAAACATTGACGATATTTTAGACTTACACAGAACATTTAGCTAATAAGTATATACCTACATGATCACAAATATATGTGCCAAGCGGGAATCGAACCCGCAACCTTTGGAATCCCTTTACCACTTCGAATCAATTTAATTACGCTACCCCAAATATGATCATTTTTTCCATCTTCCCCTAAGTTTCGTTATTCAAAAAGGTCCCTTAGATTTTACGTCTCACGGGTGCTTGATCTATGGCGTAACATCTAAGTGACCTATTTCCAATATTATCTAAGTGAAATATCGCAAAAGATATTTTAAGATCAAGGCAAGGCAATAGAAGAAGAAATTCACTTAAAAAATATTTTAAAACTTTAAATTTGAATCGTGGTCGGGCTCGGTAATAGTCATATTAACTGTTTTGTAGTCTCAATAGAATAAAACGCTAAAAAATTGTGTTAATTCGTAATTGGTACAACATAATAATAATAATGTAAAATGATGTAACTGTAATAAGTTAATAATATGTTTATGTACTGTGAATTATCTAAAAAAAAGTTTATCAATCAATTACCTATTTTTTACAGGTTTGTATGTTGTAAATAAACGAGGTTAATATTATTTTGTATGTAATGTAACATATTTTACTAACCTTCTATTAATGTCCTACTTAGTAACTGCCCTAACCTTTTTGTACTCGAATCACAGACCAGTCAACCTATAGGCCACGTTTTAATAAACGTCAGTACGAAAAGGAAATCGCCAAAAAGTGGCGGGGTGCGGGGAGAGGTCGGCTAGTTTTCATTGGCTCGTTCAAAATTGACAATTTAATGGCTTTCGACGTGCTTCCAACTGACGGCTCACTAGTGACGTAGTTATGTAATGTCACAACATTGCCTTGGCGAATGCTACTCCCTGTCAAAGCGTGGTCTATAAGGTTGACTTGTCTGTGACTCGAATGTATTCTATGAACAACTCTTATGATCTTCGTAACAATATAGAAAGAATATTGTTTCCATATACTTTGTTTTAGTAGGGATGAAATTTTATTGAAATTTAGCTCTCATGAAACACCATAGTGAATTCGACAGTCGGCTCTCAAACTATAATGTTTACCTACCGCAAAATACTACTACAAAGGAAGTACAATACCGTTTAATGGTTATTTTGAGTGATTTCAAACGTGTAAACTAGGATTTATGGATGTTTAAAAGTGAGTCACGACCGTGGATCGTGTTCATGGTTCACAATGGCGTTACATTGTCACGGTGGCCCTTCCACACTCAATCGCTAATGGGCCATGATGTATTCTCGGTAAGAGGCGAGCGTGTGATCTATGTGGGAGCGAGGTGGTGCTTTCGCAACTCGGGAATTGTCGTCGAACGCTGCTTGGGCCCGTTCTTGTGCAACCACCAGAATCGAATGACTCGTTTCTTCGTACGGACACCGTTGACGGTTTTTGTGACACGTGAGACACAAGGTGCCTAGATTGAGTCAATACTGAATAAGCATATTAGCAGTACTAATAATTGGGGTTATATAACAGCCAGCATTCCATACAGTTACAAGGTACGACGTATGTTCAAACTAAAAACTTCCATTCATAAGATATGCTGAGGTGTACGCTTGTATAGCGCACATATAATTTGAAAAAAATTAGCGAAGCCACTGGAATAACTTGTTACAGAAAATTGAATCCGAATAAAAGGAAATTTAATCTATCATTAATAAAACTGTAAATGGGCAGAGACAAAATGGTTGCTTTTCTAAAATGCCAGCCAGTAGTAATACACGTGTTTTACTGTTAACAATTTTTTTTACATTTATATATTTCACAACTAAATAAACATTCTCAAATAATTTTTAGTTTTGTCCTTTGCATTTTAAATTGAGGATCTTTTGTCTATTTCGATTCAAATTTTATTTATTAAACAGTTTATCAAATTACTTTCAGTAATTGTTGCTATCTGTCACAGAGCTTTGTTTTGAAATAAATTAGTACTTAAAATACACAGAATTATTGTTCCTCTATTTTTTACAATCAAATATTTTGAAATGTGTTAAATGTGTATTAGAATATTAAATGAAGATGACTACTTTACTTCGAGTTCGAAAATCAACAAAGGGACAACTTTTGTACGTACGAGTACAACTCATTCAGAACGCCTCGCTAGCATTGTCACCGTTTCATTTGCAATATTTACCTACAGAGTTACGGGAGGTTTTATTCCATACCCTA